>PVIA01009243.1:0-63059 GCA_004024845.1 Tonatia bakeri
TATCTATTTTTAGGCATTTAATGAAGATTAGGACCAATGTTTAGTTTGTAAAGTAACCAGCATATGTTGGAAATTCAATATATATTAGATATTTACCTCATTCAGTTGGTGTCTATGGATTGTCCAGGCTCAAGGACCAATCCCAGGTGCTGTGCAGCTACCGAGTTAGCAAGCTTTTGACATGGTGTTCCACCTACTATAGCCAGCCTCTTCAATCACCCCTGTCCTTCATCTTTCCACTTAACTAATGGTATCAATGGGTGCCTGGGCACAAGGTTCCTCAGATCAGGTCAGGTCAGTGCACTCAAATCTCTTTCACATGTTTCTGCAATGGGCCTTGTTTCCAGAGTGAATATCTGGACACATTCTATAAAGTGGTCTCCAGGATAAAAACAAATACTTGTGGCTTTGCTCTGGGTTTCTCTTGAAACAGATGAATCCATGATGCATGAAAAGGCTGTCAGGCAGGCTGAGGGAGACTGAATGCGGGTATAAAGCTGGGCATCTGTTACTCCACGCCCCAATGCGAGGTCTGTTCTCCTGGGTGAAGCAAGGCTTGGTCAGACAAGCAGTACCATTGTAAAGTCCTGACAATAGACAAGCAAGAGGACTTGGCTGTAATGAAGAAATCCCCACCCCCTTTGAGTTTTAAAGGAAGAGAAACTGGGGTCCAAAGTCTGCCTTATTAGAGAGACAGAAATCACCCAAACCAATCTTTATTAAGAATTCCAAGCTATTGAATTTCCTCGGCTCAGTAAAGCCTATTGATTTTGTGACAGTCAAACATAATTTATGCTCATGAAAGCTTTTCCCCACTCTCTCCCTTTACGACATATTTTTTTCAGACATATGGCATTGAGGATTGTTAAGTAAAATCGCTATTGGTTTCTTTCTATTTAAGTCCATGTCAGTGCTTAAGCAAGGCCAAGGACCATTTTTGTAGTGGTTTCCAGTGCAAAGTAAATGAAGCAGGAATCTCCAGAGCTGGGGTCACTCTGTTATGTTATTTCAATCTCCAGCAGAAATACTCCAGGCATCCCAGGCATTTCTGGAATTCTGACATTAGCAACGATCCACTCATTCACTCATTGTCCTCTTTCTACCACACCACTCTCCTCTTATTGACCTCTATTCCCTTCTCACCAAGCCGTACCATAAGGTCAGTTGACCAAGACTATTTAAAGGCAGCACTTGAAAGAAACACTTGCTGCAATGTAAAACACTGTGGTATGTGAATGCATGACTGTATTCTGCATAAATGAAAGGTTTCTTAAGCTTCAGGTGTTTCTTTTTAAATGTGCAAATAAAAGTTCCACATTTACAAAGAGAGTAGTTCCTCTCTTGATAATTTATTCAGAATTGTAACACTTTATAAAAATATTACGCAAAGTATACATGCAAATATGTAAAAGAAAGGCATGATGGCTTCTAACCTAGTGACTTTTAAAGAAAATTGTTTCAAATATATTCAGATAACAATAGCATTTGTGATGGTTCAGATACCATTTTAAATCAAAACCTGAAGCTCATAAGACACACACATACATATCCAATATTTCCAAATGTGCAAGTTTTTAGTAAATACAAATGAAAAGCTCTCTAACATATTTAATGGACCCTAAGGCCTCAACAATACATTCACTCATCATTCATTCATTCATTAATTCATGCAAAAATGTTGAGTCCCAAGTATATGCCAAGCACACAATAAGAATATTATAGATTGATCTCTTTCTATTTTTCAATTGCAGTGAACCTGATTTTGTAATTTACTGGCCAGGAAATCTACATTCAGATTAACTAAAGATGGAAGTAAGAATTGCCATCACATTCTCTTTTTCCTCATTCTTCTACCTCCCTTGGAGGGAAGACAGTGTGTTTCAATGGAGTAGATGGCTAGTGAAGATATTTTGGAAGGACTCATACCAGCAATTGTCTCTGTTTTTATTCCTTACCATCAATGTGCATAGAATAGCTTTCCCCAAAATTAGCAGACAAAAAAATTTTTTCCCAGCTTGGCAAACACACCTCTATTTTCAACAATGCATAAAATCCACTTGACAATAGCCTATGAATGAAAAGAAAGAAAAGCTTTTGTCTCCTTCATAAAAATTAAATTATTTCCCATGCATACAAATTAATTGCAGTGTGTATGCTTTCTTATAGAGTTATCTGAAAGTTCCACCACTGAAATATATCTCCTTTAGCAATAGATTCCTCTGTCAGATAGTAAAATAAGAAACATACTATCTGGAGATGAGACATTGTTCTTTCAAAAATCCTTTTTCAAAATATATACCTTCTGATGAGAATGCTGATAGCGTGGATATTTTATATGGTACAGGAGAGAAAACATTCTACCCCTTGCACATTTGTTGGGAGTGGTAGCACAAGGCAGGGGCTGCAACAAGGAGCCAGAGGAGCCGGTTTCTGAATCAGGAGCAGGAACCTCCAGTGAAGTCAGGAATGAATGACAGAGGTCCAGAGGGCGTGGAGAGAAAGCTCTTTCCACGGTTTTGTTTAAGGCTGACTCTAATTATTACCTCATCCTACTGCATCCTTCCGAAGGGTGGCATAAAAGAGGTTTCCTATGAAAATTTCCTAACATTTACGCTCATTTAATTTCATTAGATTTATATTTTAACTTTATGCAGAAATAATTCCCTCAAATTCTACTTCATGCATATGTAGTTGTCTTAGATTCTTTTAAAACTTAGACTTGTAGTATCTCTAGACAAAATCATTGTAAAAAGAGCGTGTA
Organism: Tonatia bakeri; assembly: GCA_004024845.1. Classification (NCBI taxonomy): domain Eukaryota; kingdom Metazoa; phylum Chordata; class Mammalia; order Chiroptera; family Phyllostomidae; genus Tonatia; species Tonatia bakeri. Next base: position 2,762 of record PVIA01009243.1, read on the forward strand.
TTTGAGAATCAGACAGATTAGTTTTAAATCTCTGATCTAATATTTGCCTGTCCTTGGGTGAATTAACCTCTCAAAGTCTCAAATTCCTTACCTAGAAAGCCAGGTATACCTCTTATCTCCTAGCTGTTGTAGAAAACAGAATTTGTTTCTAAAGTACTTGATACAGTGTGGGTGCTTGGAATAGATTGGATGATTGATCCCAGCAATATCCTCTTCTCTGGTAGGGGTGATATTTATCAGCTCATTGCGATGTGACTTGTGCATGCCGACTACTACATATTCTCTCTACTGACTTTTGTCTTGGCCATGTGATTTGCTTGATAACAGAATATAGGTGGTAGTAATTGTTCCAAGCAGAAACTTTTTTGGTATCACTGTTATTCTTCTCATTTCTTTTGAGATTCTCTCCGCCACCATACAAAAACAAAACCAGTTAATGCTCCCCAAATAAGAAGGCCTTCAGAGTCCACCCAAGCCTTGCTGAGCCCAGCAGAGCCTAACAGAGCCTCTCAGAGTCCGGGCCAACCTGCAGACTCAACAGCAAGAAATACATGGTTTGTTGTTAAAACAACTCAGATCTTGGTGTTGTTTATCACCACAGCTGACTAATATAGTGTTCAAGTTGTATTTGTACCCTCATTTTCCCCTTAAAGAGTTTTTGTCCAAGTTAAACAAGAAAATGTAAATAACTCTCTAAGCCAGTAACTGACACATAGTTAATTGCCTACCACTCTCCCTCATTCTTTACTTAGTTTTTTTCCCTTGATTTTACCATTTTTCTGCTATTTATTTGTGATCTAGATATTAACTAGATGGGATTGTTACTTGGATTTCCAACTGTTGTCATGGTTCCTTTAACTATCTGAGCCCATAATTGGATCAATTTTGCTCCCCAGGCTTCATTCTGCTAAAGGCCCTGGTGTTGGGTTAGAAGCTCCAACATTAGATTAGTGGTTAAATGCCCCAATCTCTGGCCCAGAGGCAACAGATAAGAGTCTTGGTCTTGCCAGCCCCTAAATATTTAGCTATGCTCCATAGAAACTACTAAGGAGATAAAAATAATAGAATGGGCCCCAAAGGAGGGGCATTGTTCCATGACACTAGCTAAACAGACTTCATTCTTAAACCAGTCTGTTGTTGCTTTTCTTACTTCTATCGAGCCCAGTGGCTGGCTAAAGAAAATCTGATGCGCTGAATCATTGTATAAGGTTGCAATATCAGAGGTTGTGTTGAAGCCATAGTCTGCAAGGAAGCTTTGTGAGCAGATCCCAGACAGGTCTGTGAGAGGGATCCACAATGCAGGTCTGAGGCACGACTACAGGGGGTTAAAAATCCAAAGCTTAGAGTTGGGGGAAAGCCAAGTTGGGAGCTAAAGAGACCTAATTAGATGGAAATCGGAGCAAAGGCTCAGACATGGGAAGCTCAGAGAAATTTTCTCTGCTGGCTGTCTTCTTAGCAGCTCTCGTGGTTTTATAGGGGCCACCTGTCTGTAGGGGAACTTTAACCCAGGATACCCTAAAAGGGATATATAGCCTCCAACACACGGCATTGATGGGGATGTAGGGTGCTGATTCCAGAGGACCAGAGAGTCAGTTTGTTCTTCCAGAACTCAGTAGAAAAGTGGGATGTAAGAAGGGCAGGACAAAAGGGTCTCATCACAATCCTACCCTAACATATAAGATTTTTTTATATACCTTCAGTTATAAATTGGCATTGCCTATCCGGTACAAAATTAAAACTATTTTAATAATCATTGGAAATTTAAAAGAATTCGGGAAACTAAAATAATGTTTACTTTTATTCTATTCCCTAATGGCTTAAGTTGAGTTGAAGAAAGAATACAACTCAGATTTCTCGTATAAAGTTGTCTACAGGACAGAAAATGTCCTTTGGGAAATGGAAGTTTAATTAGAGGCTCTGGTAAAATCTCTGGTGGAATAGGGGAAGACTCAGTAGGTGAGAACTTTAAGAGACAGCACGCTTTATGAATAATGCAATAGCTATAGTTCTCCATCCCTTTCTGCAGATTTACATTTCTGAAAACAAAGGGTCAAAGTACATGGGAAAGGCATTTGAAGCCTCAGAAACCTCTAAGCTGGCAGAACCGGCCTCCACAATATATTTGCAGCCCGCCTTCCCTGCTTAATTCCTCTTACTCAGGATCTGGGCTACAACAGACTAAACCACGGGAGGTCTCTCCCCCTCCCCCACCTGCCCCTCCACTGTGTGTCTCCCTGCCTCCCCAAGCAGAGGACGGTGCAGATGCCTCCTTCTCCACTGAGACTTGTTTGGCTGCAAGTGACACCTTTCCCTCCAAATTTCATGGAACTTTGTTCATCTCTCATGATGCTGGTGATTTGCAGCTTTTTGGAGTAGTACACAGTCTCTCTGCTACTAGACTATAAATCCCTGAAGGCAAGGACTGGATCCCATATCTCTGTGGGCCAAAGCACAAAGAAGGTGCCTAAGATGATTATTTACTAAATAGAAGTAATAAGAAAAGCAGAAACTAGGCATCAGTGTTTTTTTAATGTTCACCATCCTTATTTGTTCAATTTTTTAATGAATAATTCTATAAAAGTATTGATGTACCTGGTTTAAAAGAATTAAATATTTCTAGGAGATGCTGAAAAACAGTGGTATCTTATCCTAATATTCACAGGTGACCACTTTTAACTTTTTTTGCCCTATATTTTTCCATTACCTCTATATCTCTACATTGCATGCTTATTGCTCTCTTGATTTTTTTTTTACTTTAGCCTTATCTATTGATTGCTACTGTATGAGATAAGCATTTAACTTTCTTGTTCCAATTCCATACTGCAGTCACCGCCACTTCTTGAGGACCAACTCTAAGATAATTAAATCTTATTTGGTTAGAGTAACATTTAGTGTTGACATAACTATGAGCTTTAGTGTATACCCTCATTAACTTTCCTTCTTTTTTAAAAAGAAAATATTTTTCCTGGAGTTAGTAAATTTTTTTCCCTTTCTTAGCTTTCTGTGTATTCATCTGTAATTCAACCCTAAATTCTCCTTCAATTATATTTAAATCCCCTCTCAGTATTTTTAGGCATATCAGGTGTTCAATCAATTTTCCCTTATCGAATACATTTCTCTTGATGTCTCCTGAATGACTTCATCTGGACTGGGAGCTACTACTGCACAGTTGCCTTGTCCTTGTGGCAGCTCCCTGCTCCATTCTCAGGCACCCCTTTGCCTCTCTCCTGGGCTGGAACCCATGTTGTAGTCTTCCTTGGTTAAGTGGAAGAAATTCTCAGAAAAATTCCTAGGGAATCATACACACTAGGTAAATTTCTTAAGACCTGGAAGGTCTGAAAGTATCTTTGTTCTACCCTCAGGCTTGACTGATAGTCTGGCTTTGTATGAAGTTCTAGTTGTAAATAATTTTCTTTCCTTTTTAAAAAATCTTGATTGTAGTTTTGCCATAACCATTTAGTAAATAATTTTCTATCGGAACCTTAAAAGTGCTGTTCCATCATCTTCAAGTTTCTAGTTATAGTTGAGAAATCCAAAGCTATTCTAATTCCTGATTTTTTATATGTGAACGTGTTTTTTCCCCTCCGCAAATGTGTATAATCTTTACTTTGTCCCTAGTGGTTAGGCATTTCACAATGATGTACCTGGAGGCAGGTTTAAAATTGTGCATGATGCTGAGCATTCAGTACAAAAATGTAATAATAAGTGTTCAAAATAATAAGTGTTCAAAAAGAAATATTGCACTCACACATGAGTATGTATCAGATTATTTTCCACACTTCAGAGTTTGTTTATTACTACAGTGTTGCTTTGAAATATAAATAACTAAATTTTGTATTCACATAATTTTTTTTTCAGGAAATGCTGATGGTCCTTATGTGGTTTTAGGAGCTGAACATAACTGGTAGGGATGCATAATTATGATACGATTACCTACCTGAACATTCGAAACCTTGACCCTGTTGAAACTGTCCGGTGTTTAACATCAGAGCTGGATCCTATGACAGGAGCAGCTGAAGGGCCATACCAGGAAGGAGCTAAAATGGTCAAACAAAACAATTAAAGCTCTAAAGATCTAAGGTTGTTTGTGTCCATTCTTGCAGATTCATGGCTAAGCCTGGACAGGTGAGGATACGACAGATTGCTTAGCACCAGCAAATATGTAGAATAGAATTTATCTATAAGAGAAAAGTTCTTATAGCCATTCAGTAGAATAAGGGAGGTGCTAAAAGGACCTCCACAAAGATGAGATTTAAACATTTATGGGAAAACTATGATCAATAACACCTCCCACAAAAATCAGGGTCATACAAAGGGAGGAAGGAGAATGCTGCATTGCTTTACAAGGAAAAAGCTATAAATTAAAGAATATGGAATTATAATTACAGAATATTCTGATTAACTCACCCATAAAATAAGATGTATGATAAAGGTCTCCAAACCTTAACTGGTGACATAATTCAGATCTGTCAAAACACCTCCAATGACTCCTCAGGGAAATGAGTTTGTCAGTGACAGAGCCAGTGTCACTGATCTTGCGGACCAGAGCAGGATTTGGAGCTGGCCAGGTTTGGAGCAGGAAGAAGACCTTCGGATGTGGGTGATTGCTGTTGCCCTCTTTGGTCGGAGCGCCTTCCGCAAGAGCTGCTGTCAGTCACGGATGTCCTCTTTCCTTCAGATCCTGCTCTTCCCATCCTTAGACTGAAACTTTGGGCTCTGACCTTAAAATATTTTCATCACTTTTATTTTTCCTCTCTCTATTTTTTCTTCATTTTTTTCATTGCCTGGTTAAAATAACTTTCCTGGAAGCAAAAACTTTACTTCAGCTCACTTAGGGGGGAAAAAAAAACCCAAAAATCACATCTAACATGCTTTGAGAGGATATGTAAGAAAGCAATATAAGAAGAGAATGGGTAAGGGTGAGATGGTGGAAGAAACAATATTTTATATAATTGTGCATGTTATTTTCTTTTTTTTTTACCAGGATTGCTTTAATCCTCTGAGGAGAAAACAAAAGTCAAATCATTCCTTGCAGTTCCCCTGATGGGCTGCCTTCTCTCTCTGCCCCATACTCAAACCTGATTGTAAACACATGTGTCCTAGGTCACATACAGCTGATAGAAGGGAAACAAAAATTATTGCTTATATTTATTTATATCTTTATAAATATACATACTCTATAATTTAAAAAACTTGGAAATAGAAAACCATATAAAAGGGAACATAAAAATGTCTTTTATCACTGGCTGTAAAGATACCATCTCTGCATGTTGTACTTGATTTACTTGTAATCATAAAAGAACTCAGGTGTGTGTGTGCATGCATGTGTGAGGTTAACTATGAATCTGAAGCACAATTAGAACCAGACTGCATATAAACGTCTGGATCCTAAAGATCACATTGCATGTATTTTTTGTATCATTAAATATTGTTTGAAAACCTGCTCTGTACTGAACTATACACCATTTCATCATCTGGACATATTTTAAATACTTTAAACAACCTTTATTTCCTAGACATTGATATATTTCTGAAATTCTGTTTATAAGTTACAGTATTTTTGCTCTCCACTACATTAATCTTTATATTTTTCTCTGATTATTTCTTTTGGATAAATTCCAAGAAATGGAGGTATTAGGGTCAAAGGACATGACTGCTTCTGGCATTCTTGATAAATATTACCAAAGTGTACTTTAGACTGGTTGTGTCAGCTTTCACTCCCGTAGCAGAGTATGAGAGCACCTTTTCACCAAGCAAAGCATCGTTTTCAACTCAGTGATGTTATTATTATTTTTTAATATTGCTATTTGAAAACAGGTTGGTAATTTCTAGAAAAGTAAGCATACACATGTCATTTAGCCATTTTTGTTTTAATTAAATGCCTAACTATGAACAAGGTTGAATTTTTAAAGCATGTTTATTAGCAATATATAGTTCCCTTTTTTGTGTAAATTTCCTGATCATGTACTTTGTCAGTTTTTCTACCTGGTGTCTATATGTTCTTTGTGGATTACAAAGTTCTTCATTGAGAAGAATATTAACATTTTTTTATTTCTAATAGTTACATGAGAAATGATTGACACATAATAACTGCACATATTAAAAGTGTATTCTTGACCTATAAAATCCACATCATAATCAAGATAATAAGCATATCCATCGATCCCCAAACTTTCCTGTGACCCTTTATAAGGCTCCCTTCCCTTCCACCCCTCTCTGACTTCCTAAGTTTCAAGGAAACTACTGATTTTATATTGTACTTTCATGTGCTTATTTACCATCTATCAGCTAGTTTTCATTTTTTAAAATGACATGATGTAATGTGCACTTCTTTTGGTCTAATTTCTTTTCTCAGCATAATTATTTTGAGAGTTATTCATGTTTTGGCATTATCAATAGTTCATTTCTTTTTATTATTATATTAATATCCCATTGTATGGATATAAAATAGCTTAACCATCCACCTGTTGGTAGAAATTTGAGGTGTTTCCAGTTTTGAACTGTTACAAATACAGTTTCACCAGCATTATTGTTACACATGTTGCATGGATGTACGCTTTCATTTCTCTTGGGTAAATACCTAGAGTGGAGTGGCTGAATCACACATATGTATGTTTAACTCCTTTAGAAACCACTAACCTGTTTTCCAAAGAGGGTGTATGTGCCATTTTATATTCTTACCAGAAGGATTTAGGAGTTCCAATTTCTTTACATTCTTGCTAACACTTAGTAAAGTAAGTCATTTTAATTTTAGGCATTCCAATAGGTGTGAAGTGGTGTCTTTTTGCAATTTTAATTTGCCTGTACTTAATGACTAAAAATGTTGAACATACTTACATGTTCTTATTTACCACTTATATATTTTCTTTGGTGAAATGCTTATTCAAATCTTTTGCCCATTTTGAAATTGAATCCAACACTAAATGCACAAGTAATAAATCATGACCAGGTAGTGTTCATCCAAGAATGCAAGGTTAGTTTAACATTTGAAAATCAATGTAACTCACCGTATAAACAAACTAAAAAACAAAACTTCTATGGACACCTTTATAGATGCAGAAAAAGCACTTGACAAAATTTAACATACTTTTATAATGAAGACACTCTCGGCACACTGGGGATAGAAGAGAACCTGAAAAAATCCTACAGCTATCATAATACCTGATAGTCAAAATTTGAATACTTTGTCCCAGAAATTCAGAAAAAGACAAGGAGTTGTGGCCTCACCACTTTTGAATTTTATTCAGAATTATGCTGGAGATTCTAGACATTGCAGTAAGTCAAGAAGAAGAAATAAAAAGCATGCAGATTGGGAACAAAGAATTAAAAGTGTTTATATTCACATGTTATATGATTGCCAGTGGAGAACATCTGATGGAGTCTAAAAATACTACCAAAATTAATCATGGAGTTTATCAAAGACATAGGATAAATTACACACTTAAAATCCATCATAGTTCTCTATAACTAGCAACAGCAATAAAAATTCAAGTTTAAAATACAACAAAATTTTCAGAGCAGAAAAATTATGAAATATAATGGGATAGATCTGAACAAAGGGGAACAAGAGCAGTGTATTGAAAACTATAAATCACTGCTAAAAAATCAAAGAAGACATAAACAAATTTAATTACATGCCTTGTTTAAGGGATGGAATATTCAATATTTTTAAGAGCAATTCTTCTGGAAATGAATGATAGATTCAATGTAATTTCTGCAGGTATTCTATACAAATTTACAGGATGATTTTAAAATGCAACAGGCTCTAGAATAGCCAAAACAACTTTGAAAAGGAAAGATAAAGTTGGAAAACTAACACTACTTTATTTAAAGGCTTATTGTTATACTAATTAAGATACTGTAGTATGGGTATAAAATGATAAATAAAATAGAAAGTTCAAAAATATTCCCACACAAATATGGACAAATCATTTTTGATAAAGGTGGAAAGACAAGGTAATTCAGGAGAGGAAAAGAAATTTTTTCAACCAATGGTGCCAGAACAGGTAGATACTTCTATGCCAAAAAAATGTGCTTCTATATACATCACATCATATACAATATTTACCTCAAAATAGATCATAAACCTAAATGTAAAATTAAAAATTATCAAACTTAGAAGAAAACATAGTAGAAAATCTTTGTAGCCTTTGGTTAGGCAAAGATTTCTTATATAGGATGCTAGAAGCATCATCCATAAAAGAACAAATTGATATTTTAGACTTCACAAAATTAAAAACTTACATTCGTTAACATGGAACACACTGACAGCTGTCAGAGGGGAAGGGGAAGCAGGGAGTGATTGAAAGAAGGAGAAAGGATTAGCCAAGGAACAGATACCCGTGACCCTTGGACTGGACAACAGCGTGGGGACTGCCTGAAGGAGCTGCGGGGGGTGGGGGGGGGGTAGGTGGAGGTGGGCAAAGGGGAAAAAGCTGGGACAACTGTAATTGCATAAACAATAAAATATTGTTTAAAAAAATTTATGCTCTTTAAAAACACAGCAAAGGGAATAAAAAGACAAACCAATGATGGGGAGAAAATATTTACAATTCATATATCTGTTAAAAGACTTATACTTAGAATACAATTTAAAAACTTTCAAAACTCCATGTTAGAAAATTAACCTTTTCCCCCTGATATAAGTGAGGTATTCTTCCAAGATTATTGTATATCTGCTTAAAAAAATAGTTTAATTTTTAAAGCAGTTCAGATTTGCGCAAAATTGAGGGGGAGATACAAACGTTTCCCATATCTCCTATTTCCTTAATGGTTTTCTTGAACACGGAGTGTTTTGAAGTTTCTATAGCACCATATTTATCAATTAAAATTTGTTTTCATTGTATGTGATAGTGATTTTTGAAACATAAAACTTTTGATTTTGTTAAGTGGTTACAGAAGGCTAAATCCCGACTCAATGACGATCTTGTGTGGGGGAAGATACGTTCTGAACGGTCAGTCATGTGCAGCTTTCATGCATACGAGATATTCCATGTTGGAACTCGGTTACACCAACAAAAGTTGCCCTTACCTTTGATCCTGGCTTCATGACCCCCGCGAACTTTTGTGTGATGAGGTGACTGGTGTTAGAAATAAACCAAGAAAGCCAGAGAAATGCTGTGGGGACACTTTTAAGCACAACTTGGAAATCAAGAGGCTTTTTAGCCAATGAGACCTCAGAGACAAGTGTTAACCAAAACCCTAGGCAAATGGAGTATCATAATAGCTTATTGAACTGGTGCATGGCAATAAGACATTGGGATCCATAAGAGGGTAGAAATGTCAAAACAAATATGCATCGAAGATGCAAAATTCTTAAGACTGCTGGTTTTTCTAATAATGTTCCAGTGCCTGTCACACAGCAAGGATCTGTGGTAGCACCCCAAACTTCAAGCCCCACCCTCCCGTAAGGTGTAGTGGGATCACTGCCAACTCACCATCCTTAAATACAAAGGACAATCAAGTCCATTGTCTTCATAGCTCTGCCTCACTTAGCAGGTGGAGTCGTTGCAAACTTGTTAACTTTTGGGAGGGCGATACATTGGCCTTCCTTTCCTTCTTTCCTCTATCTCCTCTCTCATAGTAAACATTATGTCCTGGGCTTTAAATGTTTCAGTGTTTTGTGGAATGTGCCTTTCACTCTCATTCTCATGTGCCTGTGGAGAAGGGGTACAGGCGAAACTTGTGAAAGGATAATTTTGAGATGTCAAAGTTAGGCCAGGAGGCCTCACCAAATAGCAGAAGTGAGCCCCTCATAGTCCCCGGGGGTCTTTGGGGTCAGCTATCACACTCTTCAAAAGTTATCTGAGTAATGGGCAAAAATTGATGAGAGCAACAGCTGATAATTGATCGATTCAAAGAAACCAGTTTCTCCTGGCTGCAAGTACAGTTAAGACCAGCAGTATTCAAATTTTTGTTGAAATACCTTCTAAAAGAATTATGAAAAAAAATAAACCATCTCATACTTTAGATAGACATAATTTTTTATCTTAAATTTGAGTTGTGACAAAAATGTAATTTCTCTCACACCATGAACAGAACATTTTAAAATAAAAATATTAATTACCCTTTAAATATATCCAATGAATCAAAATACCTTAGTGAGTTGATACCCATTCTCAGCTGTTTTAAGACTGTATAAACTACTTCTACTTCAACACTGTTAAATTACACATTGTTTTGTTTTTCTTTGACCAGATATTTCCACTTTACCTTTTCTCAGTATTCTTATCTTAATATAGTCATGTTTGAAAGCTTTTTATTCATACTCTTATCATACTTATATGCTGCAATAATATTATATACATTGAATTTTTACTTTCTGTAACCACAGGCCATAAGCGTTAAAAATTTTTTTCTGGATTGAGTTATTATTACAATTAGTTTTCATTCACAATTGATCAAAACAAAATAAATACATTAACATTTGAAACAGATATTTTATCATCAGCAGAAAAATTTTATTAAAAATAACCCTTAATAAAAAGGAGTGGACCTTTTTTTTAAATGGGCTTATGAATCCATGAATAAAAAAATTAGAGTAAAACAGAACTGAATCTTAAGACTACTTCTATTTTATTTAAATATATAAGCATTAAGAAACTTTATTCACATAAAAATTACATGAAAACAGATAATTTTTAAGTCATAATCTCACTCAAGTTCTTAGTGCATTTGCTCATGGAAAAGGTTACGTTTTTCTTGTGCAAGGTGGGAAAAAAGCAACAGAAAGGAGGCGGCAAAGTAGAACCACTGCTGAATTCTCAGATGGATTACTTTATTAATTAGCAAAGAGTAGTATAGAAATTGAAGATCTTGAAAGTTGATCCCATTAAAATTTCTGGCTTTTGAGTTCCCTCAGGGAAACTTGTGTCTCCCTAAATGTAGGCACATCTCAATTTGAATATAGCTTGTCTAGACAAGGGGCTCTCAAATGAGGTCCCACACAAGCATCATCAGCTTCACTTGGGAATTTGTTAGAAATACAGATTCTCAGCCCCACCTTAGAATCAGGCCTTGGTATCTACTCAATTAGCTCAGATAAGAAAACTCTATTGTACCCAAATAAGTACCAGATTTCCTCTGCTCCTCAAGTAAATAAATTGCAGAAAAGGGCCCAAAGCATTTAACCTTTTTGAGAATGTCCATTCTGCTTGCTCTTTCAAATGAAGAGAGCTTCCTCCTTTACTGTGTACGTGCTTTCCCACCAAATGCCTTGGAGTGTGGGATTATTTGGAATAAAGCTGACAAAGAAATGGAAAACCAAACACTAAGTGGTACCAAAGGTCATTTTCTGTATCTATCTTCTGCACAAAGCTGTGAGTCTCCAAAAGCAGGAACAAAGTCTTATTTCCACAGTAAGGGCACAGAGATGTTTGTTGAACTGAATTTAAATGGTGGCATTTAAATGCAATGAAGGAGGAGATAAGATTGCCATATGAACAGTTGTCAGTGATTTTATGCTCCTAGTTCAGTTTTTCTACATAGAAGGGTCTCAGTGCAGTAACAAAACAATGTAATAAGGAAATGGAAACTGAGGCTGCACAGTACAAACAAGGAGAAGTTGCCATCAATCACTTGGACCACAGAGACTACCAGCTTTGGAAGAGTTTAGCATTTTATGCTGATGTGTTGCTTAATCCATTTAATATATACCTCACCTAACCAATTTGTTTAAATCCTGCTTTGTGTGGATTTTATTCATAAACAAGAGTGACTTTTATTTTTAATATAAAATTATGACAGTATTCTTGATTACATGCTGTTCAAGTACACACACCCCTTACTGTCACTTGAGCATACCTGATCTCATCTGATATTCTAATACTCCACAAGATGCACAAAGAGTTTCTGCCTCTTGCCCAAGATCACACAACAAAACACTAATTGATCTGGATTAGGGTCAGGCCTTCTTCGAATGTGCTTTGCTCGCTATGGCAAACTGCTATCAGACTTTTCCAGGAGAAATCCATACTACAGTAGTAGAAAACTCAACATACTGTGATGTCATTATTCTAGTGTCTACATCACTGTGCAATACCTTAGGTGTTGGGTAGGTTACTTTCAGTCACTTGCTCTTGCTTAAAGCCTTATTTGACTCTAAAATTTTATGAAGTCTGCCCATTTCAAGACATTTCTCTGATGAAACTGAAGCTCTGAAATTCATGATGTTTGTGCTTTGTTTATTTCCTCTATTATTGTCAATACCTTTCGCCACTTTGCTCCATTTGACTTAGTTCACACACCTTTTATTGTTCTGCCCCAAGGGCTCATAGAGCCTTTACAGCGAGCCTTAGAGTGTAGGCTTTGAAGAGGCAACGGTAAATGAATTCTAATGCAATAGCTTTTCCCTACTTCATATAAAAATATTTAGAGTTTACATTTTGTTATTGAACAAAAATAATATGAAGTGTAGGAAACTGTTAGGACATAAAAAGTCCTTTCTCAGAGGCTACCTTCTTTTGTAACACAAAACACACTGCATCACTGTGGTCTTCAGTGCCAGGCTAGAAAGATCTGACTGCAGACACAGCAATTGCTGTAGCAAGCTGCTCTCTTGTCTTTAACATTTTCCTGGTCAGGGAGAAAAGAAAGGATATTGGATAACTGAGGAACCACTTCTGACTCTGCTGATTTTATATTATTTTTCCTCAAGGTATGCTATGGAAAGATGAGGGAGAAAATCCTTTTTCCTTTAGGGAAAGGGTAAAATTCTGGAGTTCTTTAGAAGTGGTTGTATCAGAAGTCTAATACTCCTTTGAAGGACCAAGTCTCTGCATTTTTGTCATTGTGTTCCCATCTATGTTATTTTCTTCAGTAATTTACTTGTCAGAAAGATCACAGGAAACTAGTAATTTACTTTGTGCATAAAGCATTGTGTGGCTGTGGCTGCCTTTCCTCATAGGGTTGCAATCTTTCATTTGTCTAAATGGAATGATGGATGAGCAGATATCACTACTTGGCATGCCCAGGCTGCTATTTGTCCACACCTCTGGTGCCTTCATGGCGTAGCTCCTCTGGGTGAGACATCCCTAAAATGGGGGGCTGCAAAACCTAAGAAAAAGGCTCTTAAATGAGGCTCTCCTGGATGGGCTGATAACCATTGGAAACTAATTCTTAAAACCGGCAACACATTGCTGGGTACACCTTAGTCTTATTATATAAGAAAGAGCTAAATAAAAGTCCTTAGTTCGCTTATGGAAAAAGTGGATGAATGCACTAAACATTTCACAGTCGTCTGCTGTGAGGCAAGACAGAAAATGCTTTGCTGGTGGCTGACCCCTCTCTCTTTCCCAGCCAAAAAGAAAACAAGCCACAGCATCTGTTAATTACTATTGAGTTTAGCTCATAAAGATTTTTCAAATGCCTCCTCTACACACCCTCCACCTTTTAAGTCCAAACTCTGTGCTGAATGAACATAAACAGGATTATCAACTGCATAATTTTCCCAGGCTTCTTTCCCATCCACTCATTTCACGTAAATGACAAGAACTAAAATGAAAAGTTTCAAATATAATAAGACGGTTTCACTTGAGATAATTATAGAGATTTTCATTGGCTTTCAGAACCCTCTTTATTATCAGAAATAGTTAGGAGATTTTGTTTCAATTTTTTCTGAGCAATTGACCTCATGAGTACCACGGCCCAGGAACTCTGTTGTCGGGAATGGGGGGGAAATGGTGAAGTCCAGGTTTCCCACATGCAAATGTCAAGCCCTCAGGGTCATCACTGTCAAGAGAGGAAGTAAAAGATCCTGAATCTGGCTGAAGGTGTCTATAAAAAAATCTATGGCAAAGATCTTATTCAATTTTGAAATATTAAAAGCTCTTCCACAGGAATTATGGGCAATGGAATTTTGTCAAGCAGAGCTCAACCACTCCCTTCTTGTAACCACACACTTCCTCTCTAACAGGCAAGTTCAACAAAGGTATATGAAGTATGTACTCCATGCTTAAACACTAAGGATGCAACGATGAATAAGACATAGTTCTTGCCCTGGGAGAGCTGATGTGTTATTCGATAAGACAGGCAAAATCAGACAAACTATCATACATTTTGATTTTAAGAGTATGCCAGCAATATAAAGGGGGTATTGTGAGGCCAAACCTCTCCAAATATACTTTATACATACATACATATAGAAAGACATGAATGTTTCTGTAGAGAGTTTGGGGAGTGGCAAATAATTAACTGTCTACTGGATTTCTAAGTAAAAAAAAAGTCATTCATTCATTCATTCATTGGCTTTCTTCAAACATTTATTGGTTTTACTCTATGCCAGGTATTGTGCCAGGTCCTGGGGCTACAAAGATAATTTTGAATTGACACTTGTCAAGGAGCTGAGTGCTGGATATTAAACAGCAAGTTGAAAGGCCTTTAATGGTGTGTAGAAGTTCAAACATTATTCTGCAAGCAAAAGGAGGTATGAAGACCTGGTTGCTTTGGTCTTTAACAAGGGAATAAATGTGGCAATAAGATTTTTGGATAGAGGTTGGGTTGCAGTGGGGGAAAGAATCATGTCAGAAAGAACCAATTGTCTCAATGGTAAGGTTTGAACTAGGGTACATAAATTAGGTCTGGAGGCAAGAAATGTTAAATATACAATAAAAAACAAATAAGGGGTCATTCAGGAGTTTTTAACTATAACCAAGTAAAACTGACTCTGGCTATGTGAGAAAGAATTTTATCGAGGCTGGTCTGGATAATCAATGTGAGGTTCAAGAATCAGATTTAGAAAATGTGCAGCAAACAAGTTGCCTCTGAACAGCCACAAGCAGAGGACCTCCACCATCTGTGCCAGGAAAAATGTGGCCCAAAGGCAATGGCATTGCTGCTACTGCCTGGCGTGACTCCCTCTAAACCTACTATCCTGACCTGAGTCTGCACTCTGTTCCAACTCTGTAAACCTATTTGGACTCAGAATTCTTGGTGCCAAGCCTGAGCGTACAGGGAGAGGGAATGGAAATACATGCTAAGAAATGCTGGTGGATTCTTCCCAACTGAAAAGGAAAGCTTGGATATCGAACAACTTCCTGATGACAATTGTTCACTCCAAGGGTATTAAGGCTTTATCATCAAGACTCCAAGGGATCTAGTTTATTGACAGAGTGAATGGTGATGCCATCATTGACAAGGGGCATAGAACCAGAAGGAATGCAATAGGAAATTGGAGCCAAATTAAATTTGAGATACCATTGAGATAGCCCAGAGGTCGGAGGTTGTGGTCTGGATGTCAGGACAGAGGTCAGAGCTAAAGATAAAAACTTGTGAGTTTCATTATCTGGCTGAATTACACTCCCTTTACTGCTACTGCTTGTCGAGGGACACCTGGAAGAATTCTATTCATCCCTAGTCTTGTTGCTATAATCTCACATTCCTGTGCATTTCTGTATTTCATTCTATTCCTTAATCTTTCAAAATAGTATTTGGTCCCGTGGTTGGGAGAAAGTTAATCAATCCTCAATTACCTAATCTTAACACTGATAATTCAGAAAAGAAGAATGTGCCGGAAACGTCCCTGTAAACACCTTACATTCATCTACCCCCTTCTCTACGTACCAAATTAGTCGCTTTTGCACGTGTTCAGCAGTGGCTCCACACTGATTAGGTCAGTGTTTTTGTTTTTTCTTTTTATATTGAATTTATTGGGATAACATTGGTTAATAAAATTATATTTGTTTCATGTATACAATTCTATAATACATCAACTGTATATTTGTCAGGAGGTCAGTGTTTTTAGGTAAGGGACCTCCCAACTCCTAAATGTATGCCAGTCGGTGGACCATAAATTTAGGGCCAGAGAAGGCAGCCATGTCTGCACTCTGATTTGAGGCTCTCCCATCACTTATCTTAACAGTTTCACTGTTCAGTATATTGTTGTCCATTTCCATAAGCCTGGGATGCCACAGTTCCCACCTCCTGACACATCAGGCCACTGATCTTCTGCACAGAGATTTTGAAACTGGGATTTATAGAGGGACGAAGCGGGCAGTGGGAAGGGTTAGAGGAGGAGCAAAACTGGTGTGGCTTTGGCTCCTTTTTCTCAGTTTAACCAGAGCAACTCTAGTTGTTCCTCTTATAAATGACACTTTAATATAAACTTTCTTTCGAGGACACTGTTCTGATGTTAAAAACAAGCTGCTTTCATGTAGCAGTGCGCAAAGTATTTTTGGTTTTGGGAAATTTCTACACTTAAAAATTGAAGAGCTCAAAGAGACGTTATTTATATGGGTTTATCTTGTAATATTTAGCATATTTGAAGTTAACACTAAGAATATTAAAAATATTTATTTATTAATTTATTTTAAAGCAACAATAATAAACCCAGTACATGATAACATAAATAATATATTTTATAAAAAAGTAACCATATGTTCCAAGACAAAAATAATGAATGAGAAAAGAGGCAGCACTTAAATTTTTTGCAAATCTAATGCCTGGTCTAGTAGAAGACAGATGTATTCTCCTATTTACTTTTGTATTAAATCTGTTATGATATATCATTTTGATTGAAGTATATGAAAAAATAAAAGCAGATCTTATGGTTGGAAGAAGAAGTAATTTAATAGTTTGTCCAAATAACTATGGATATTCCTCCTTGACAATACACCAAAATTCACTGATTTGTAGTTTCTTAAAGGTTAACTACAATATGAAGTCGAAACCAATATTAATAAACATTTTGAAATCTCTAACATTAAAATATAGAGGGCTAGGCAAAATAGGTTTACATTCGTTCATATGGAAAATAATATAATAATGAACAAATAATAATTCAAGAAAAAAACTCTGTGTTTCATGTACTCACAGCCGTAAACCTACTTTTGCCCCACCTATGTTAGTCTGCCTTGCACTTGGGTGGATCTTTCTTTACTCATGCATACCTTTAAGGTAACAGCATGAATTATTAGTCATCTGGAAAATACTGGTTCCCTGAGTTATGTTATTGTAACATGATACACTTCATCTTGCAATAATCTCAAAAATGTATATGTTTAACAATATTACCTCCACTATCATCAGAAAAATTTCTAAATGTTAGGAGCTATCAAACTCACAGTGGTGGATGAAAGTTTTTTACAATTCAAATTTCTGCTTGAAAGCTTTAATTTTATTATTGGCAACAAATATTATCAGCTGTTTCCTTGAAGTGACAGGCTGACTCTCAAAAGAAAAAGTCTGGACAACATCCAGGTCTAATAACTTGTCTGTCAGTCGCTCTTTCAATTTAGAGAGTGTTTCATGGAAAAAGAATCTAGTCCACGTTGCAACTAAAACAATCACACAAGTGCTATTCCTCAGGGCTACCGCAGCGTTTCTGCGTGCAGCCTGTAAGGGCCTTACGAGTGCCTAACCACTTCATCACATAGAGTTTTTAAAAGATGACTTCTCAAAGGTACACAATTAATAAAACAAACACACATTTTACTCTCCTTAAGGATATTTTTAAGTGGAACTGGCATTTTTTCCCTGTGTGTGTCTGACATTGAAGTATACAAGACATTAGTATATTTCAGGTGGGCAGCACTGCCCTGGTTCCTGCGAAGGCATTAGCCACTCTCCTCACTGTGTTTTGTTGTTTTTGTTTTTTTTAACATCAGTGAATATCTGACTAGAGTGAAATGGGTAAGTGCCATTTTAGTATTATTATGCAAATAATATTTAGTGTTATTATGTGAGTTTTGACCTTGTAGACCCCCTGAATGGGCCTGATTTAGGATTCCTAGGCTTCTGTAGGTCACATTTTGGGAATCAAGAAGGGTGTGGGAGAAATCTGTGTGTTAGAGTCTCTTAAAGATAAAAAACAAAATACACATTAGTTCTTTGGGAAGACGATGATAAGTTGTAATTACACATCTGTCTTCTGTACTTCAGGAGCATTTGAGCGTCTGGAGGAACTAGATCCACCAGAAAATTAAAAGATTTTTCTCTCAACTGCAGATGAAATGTCTCAGGGTTCCAGGGAATATGACCTATGTGTTGGAAAGATACAGAACTATTTGTGAATTCATTCATTGATTGCCAGCAACTAAAAAATTATAAGCAAATGTCTATATACAATCTATACATTGTATTGTATTATTAAATAATAATAATAATAAAGCTCATTAGAATAGCCAGCAATATTAGCAGGAACTTTGAGCACTTACAGTAAGTCAATCATTGTTAAACACTTTTTATAAATTGCCTTTCATTTCTTGTCATAATTTTAATAATGAGATTGTGTAGTAGAATACCTTCACACACATTCTACCCCTTTTTTTGTGGATTAGAAAAATGAGACCTTGAAAATGAGACTTTAAGAAAATTGTCAAAGATCCCATGGCTTAGTGAGTGTTGGGGCTGAGACTTGAATACAGAGAGCAAGGCTTGTGTTGTTACAGAACCTCTCAGATCTTATGCTCATCATTTGTAAAATGCCAATAGCACCGACCTAATTGAGGTCTGTAAAGCACAGATGAGAGAACACATGTGAAAGAGTCCAGTATGGCGCCTGGGATGTTGGAAGGACAGGATGCACCTTTGCCTCCTGTACTCACCTCCACAACTGCTTTTGATTATAATAAGGAGCAAAAGACAACTATAAATAACTTCAATATAAAGCAAAATTGTTAAGTGCCAAAAGAGAGGCATATATTACGTATTCTGGGAGTTTAGCAGGAGCGAGGGTGCGGAGTAGAGGCATGACTACCAGCTAAGGACAGGCAGGATCATAGGGGAAGAGGAGAGTTATTTGAAAGGGTAAAATGGTAGATCTTGTTGAGCAGTTGAGCATACAATGATCTGAAGCTCATTACTAGATATTATATTTCTATTACATACTCTTTAATAAATAAAATGTTTCTGTGTATATATATACACAATACATAAATATACATATATCACACCTCTGGATATATATGCATATATAGGTATATATATATATATATATATATACACACACACACACACACACACACACATATATAAACCTACACAGACACACATACACACATATATACACCTGTATATTGCTTTGTAGTATTTGTGCCATTGTTTTTAATTGGTGAAAACCTTATTTAGGTACTTGTGAAAAATGAAGAACTGACTATTTCATTTACACTTGGTAAAAAGATCAGCTTTTTTTTTTTTTTTTTGGCTTCTGAGACTAAACTGGTGAAGCAAGTGTCTCCACTAAATGCGTTCCTGGTCAAATGGCCTATCTATGTGTGACTTGCATTTCTGGAGGAATCCCTGGTTGGCCTCTAATGTGCCCAGACAGAACATGACACTGAAGGAGTGTTTTCGTGGAAGTTGGTTTCTGTGGCACCTCCTCTGCCAGGATGTGTTCTTGAGTAATCACTGGTCAGTTCTTCACCCATCTGCATGACTAAGGGGCTGCCTGGTACTCTACAGAAGAGACTCAGCTACTTCCTCTGCAGAACATGGCTAATTCCGTTCGCTTCTGACCCCTGGTGAGAATATTTTGAAATCTCTTCCTCCTGACAGGTGCTAAGTAAAGAAATTATTCCACTTAACTGGTTCATTGATTGAATTGAGTAATTGATTTCATGGTCTGCAGTAGTATCACTTCTTACTTTGTAAAGTAAAAGACTCTAAGCCAGTTAATATAGGACTGAAAATATCCTTATAGAATATCTTAGAAATGAAAAATCTTCGTGAAAAATAGGAAGATTTCAGCAATCAGCACTTTTTTGCAACCTCAAATTCTACTTATTTCTGGCTCTTACTGGACTAGTCTAGGCATCGCCACTAATCTTTTCTCAGAAAAGCCCCCCTGGTTATGTGAAATCATTTCTCATTGCTGTCCTCCACTGACAGCGCCATCTATCACTGTTACATGGAGGCAAAGAACTGAGAGCTCCATTGTGAAGAAATGGACCATTAAAACCAATGGGTGGTTTTCTCTGGCCCACAAAGACAAACTGAAAACCGCTACCTAAGATCAAGTAAACCCTCTCATTTCTGGCAGCACAGTTGTGGGCAAGAGCATTGCGAAGCCGTATCCATTGTGGTATGGTAGTTTCACTCTGATGGCTCCTCTCTACCTGCTTTGAAGTTTAGCTTGGGAGAGCGGGTATACAGAAGAGCAGGGGTGGGCATACTGAGATATCCAGAACTCATTTCTTACTACTCATTATAAAAGAATAGTTTACATTTCTGCTTTAATTCTAAAATATAGAGTGACATGGAAGAAATCAAACCACTTTCCCACGGAACTTCCTGAAGATGACCTTGTCAGACATCTGGTCATTACCATGGCAGCTGAGGTCAAAGAGTAAATTCCACTTGTGCAACCTGAGAACCCAGCTTCTCTGAGATTTAAGCAACTGTGGGGCCCCTGGGCCAGATTTCCACAAGCTTTGAAGCAAGCTGCCTGTTTGCAGAACTGTTCAGGTACCCCCTGCTTTTTGAATATGCACAACTCCATTTGTTGATGCAGATTTAGTAATTGTCTATTTAATCACCTATTTGCATGCACAATTACTCAGTTTGGGCACATTCACTCATATTTGCATATGTAAATCTTGACTTGAGCTCCAGCAAAATGACTGCACCTGCAAACTGCAGCCTTGCCCATTTATAAACCCCAGGAGTAGGGTGGGCGGTGGGGGGTGACAATCAGCCTTGTCCCAGTGGGAAAGCAGGACCAAATGAGCTTGAGGTTCAAATATTGAGCATTATTTATGTGTGTCATGAAAACAATTTATTTTATTTTAAGTCTGAAAAGGAAAAAAGTTTAGAAAGTAAACTGATTATTCTCTAATAGGAGGGAAAACAATAAGATAAAAAACAGAATAAAAAGAAAAATATTATAAAAAAGAAAAAGCAATGCCGAGTTGAATCTTCTTCCCAAATTCTGTCAATATAAGATTTGTTACCTTTGATGTCTAAAAGAACAGGATTGTACAAATCAAGAGTAGAAAGCTGAAATCGAGGCAGTAGTTACCTTTGATGGAAATGGATCAAATGCCACAAACACATGGCTTCGTGAAGACCGCTTTCTCTTCCAACAACAGCAAAATCACCTTAAGGCCTTTGCACGATATTGTTTTCTCTGTACGTAGACGTTAAACTCAGCTACCTGGTTCTTTTTTAATGGCTCTTAAGTGTCAACACAGAGCATGCCCAGATAAATATGGGTAGAATTAATAGGTGTGCAGAGAAAGGAGTGAGCTGTAACTGCTCGCTATTATACATAAGAACTTCTTGACTTTAGTTTGAATGTCTCATTTGGAAGAGTATTTAAATTCAGATTATTAGACCATCTCTGAAACAGGTTCAGTAGATGTGGGAATGGGCCCAAGAATCTGCATTTCATCCAACACTCCAAAGGATTCTGATTCATGTGGGCTTGGAACACACTCTTAAAACACTGATTACTATGGCTTTTGAGGAAATATGCGTTTAGTATTTGTATGTGTGTATTTCCACCCAAACACAGAAAAAACTCTGCCTGATTCTATGAAACCAGCTCCTTGACTGCTGCATAATAAACTTCCACTGCAGTTTTGTTTTGAGTGGGGTCTGTAACAGCAGCCAGGGCTAGCTCAGTATTGCTATTCATAGCACTCTTGGCTGGCAAGCAAAACTACTTACCAGCACCACCTCCGCCTAGTATCAGATCAACCTCTCTTACAAGTCCAGGGAATCCAGAGGCCTACGTAGTTCAGCCACAGTGAAGACCACCTCTTCCTGGAACAGGTTTGGGCCACAAGGCCACACAAAATCCTAGTGGATATATTCATCGCTTGTGATAGTTTATTAATTCCTGTTTTTTGGGGGGAATTCATCTCAACACTCCTTTAATCCATATAAATTTGTGCTCCTTTGATTTTTCCTTTGAACTAGTCATAACATCTGCTCAGTTTCCTCATGTTATATGAGAGAAGTAAAAATCTTAATACAAGTTCATTTTTTATACCTGTATGAGAATCATGATTTTATTTTTCTGAATTATCTTTTAACAGTTTTGGAAGTTTCATCAAGATGCCCCATAAATTCACCTGACTTGGTTTGTATTTTCCACTGTTTCTCTACGTACAATTTTTTTGAACAAGTCAGAGAAATATATATTAATCCTGTCAGTACTACCTGCTATTTCTTCAGTATTTTCTAATATCACTATAAATCCTTTTAATGTAGCTTTGTCTGTTAACAGCAAATCATATGATAGCATCATAATTTATTTTATTATTTCTTATTTTAAAATTTAAATGTAAAGATTGTTTCCACTTTTTAAAAAAGGTAAATAACAGTATGATGGACATTTTATGCACATTTAAACATTTCCTTTAAAATATTTATTTAAGATAGATTGTTAAAAGAAAGAAATGGACACAGATGGTACATTATTAATTGATTTTTATCACAAAAGCAGCTGTACATTAAATAAATCTAGCAAATTTTGTTTCCAAGAAGAAGCTAATTTATTTTGATTCATTTTTGGAAGGTGATGTGTTATAAAAGGCCTTTGGTTGGATTCATTACAGTGGGTGTGATAACCAGAAAACACCATTTTCCAATTTTTTTTAATGGGAGGAATTCTAAAGAGAAGGACAACTAGATGTTGATTGTGTTTGATGGAGACCTCTAGGTAAGTTAATTGAGTTGGTTTCTAGAGAGGGCATAGAAATAAGTCCTATCTGATTACCTTATTCAATGCTCACAAAACAAGATGGCGTTATTGTCTCCATATTGCACGTGAGGAAACTAAGGTGTACAGAGGTGTAGACAAGTACCCCAAATCACACAACTAAGAGCTAATAGACGCAGGATTTGAACTCAGGTTTTTCTCATCCCCAATCTGAACTAGTCCCTTGCTGCTTTCAGGCCGGCTGAGAAACTGACATCTTCATCTATCCTCTCTCCTGTGCATGTTCTCCCAGAGGGAGCGTTGGCCATTAGTTCCTCTTTCTACCACTGACCTTGAAAACCATCTATCTCTTCCAGTAATTACTTGGATGAAAATGGTGAACCCAGCTGCTTCCCTGGTGATTCTTTAGCTCAGACTCATAAAAGCTGCCTTTGCAGAAGCTGCTGCTTGTCTCGTTCTTTTCCTTGGTAATTCCCAAGGGCAAGATTACCTACTAGCAGCTGCTCCTCTCTACATGCAAAGGGACTAAGGAAAATGAAATGCTGATTAAATCTACACATTGTTGTTCCATTCCCCTCCAGTGAACACCAAGAAAAATCATTGGAATCATGACATTGGCTTCAAGGTTTCTCAGAAAATCCAACAGAATTCTGAAACTAATAAAAACAAGAGACAACAGAAGATGTAGTCCTTTTTAATCTGTATGAAGACCATGACCAGTGCTTCTCTACGTTCTTCCTCCATCTGGTTGTTTTTCCTTCTCTTTTCCCTTCTTTCTCTCTTTTTTTTGAAATTTGATCTTTGTTGGTTTTCCCCCATTACCATTTAGTCCCCTTGCACTCCCCTCCCCAGTGTTGTTTTTCTTTTAAATTAAAAATGTAGTTCTCACACCTGCACTCATGAGAGAGACAAGGTGTCCTTGGGAGTCAGGCTGCTTGCAAGAAACAATCAGAAATTCTGCCCCTCCCAGGAAACTAGGATCTCTTGTTTATTATCCACAAATTATAAATTCCCTACCTAGGTATACCTTTTACTAATTAATTGTTGATAATACCCACATATTAGAAATGCTATATACATTGATCTTGGTTTCCATTAGTTTTGAAGTATATGTCTGTCTCTTTGCTCATTTGAAAGAATCACAAACAGCTTCTTTAAGGAGTGCTTCACTTTCCCTAAGAGGTACTTGTGCTGAGAATCAATCTCTGTATTATAATAAGATGATAAAAAGGGCTCTCCCAGACTCAATGTTTACAGACATGACCATGTGATAGCTGTTACATACAAAATATGCAGAACCCTATCAGCAGAATTTTCTAAGGAAATTGTAGAGGATGAGTTCCCTGGCTCATAGATCCTTAGAGAATAAAGGATGTATTAAAAAAAAGAATCAGAAAGTGAACAGAAATTTTGCAACCAGTTGGAAAACAATTTGGCCATTAAACATAAATTTACTGTATTTCTAGAACTCTACTCTCAGGAATCTACCAAAAAAAAAAAAAAAAAAACATGCACATCCACACAAAGACTTGTAGGCCAACTTTGACAGCAACATTACACATAATAGCCAAAAACTGGGAACAATCAAAATGTCCATCAACCTGGGGATGAATAAACAGATTGTACTATATCCATATAATGGAATACTACTATTTGATGATAAAAATAATACTGAATCATGCTACAACATGGATAAACCTCAAAAATATCACACTAAGTGAAAGAAATAAAACACCACATGTGGTATTTTTCCATTGATATGAAATGTCCAGAAAAGGCAAGTCTATAGAGACAGAAAGTAGATTAGCAGTCACCTGGACTTAGGTGTAGGAATAGGCAGTGATTGAAAAGGAGCTTTTGGGGAGCGATAAAAATGCCCCAAGTTTAACATTGTAACATAGAGATTGATTTTCAGCACAAACATCTCTTAGGAAAAGGTAAGCACTCCGTAAAAATGGTCTTTTGTTCACAGGAGTACAAGAGACAAATGTTTCAAGACTACTGGAAAATAAGGTCTATTTACACACAATTTCTAATATGTGGCTACTGCCAAAAATTATTAGTTAAAGGTGTACCTAGGCAAGTTATTTTTGATTTGTGTAAAATAAAACAAGAGATTCTAAGAGTTCTAAAACTGGATTGAGGCAATGGTTGCACAACCCTGTACATTTACTAAAAATCATTCAGTTGAATACTTAAAAAAGGAGAATTTGATGGGATGTAAATTATACTTTTAAAAAGCTGTTGTAAAAATGAAAAAAATAAATATTCAATAGATTTTCACTGTTTGATATAGTGACCACTATCCATATGTGGTTAGTTCAAATTGAAATGTGCCTTAATTGTAAAACACACATTAGGTTTCAAAGGCTTAACATGGAGGAAAAAGATTATAAGTTATCTTATTAATATTTTTATTTATTGGTCACATGTTGAATGATAGTATATTGGATATATGAAGTAAGTTAATATATTACTACTGTTAGTTTGTTTTATCTGTTTCTTTTTAGTGTGACTAGAGGAGACCAAATCTGAGATGGACTGGCTCCATAAAAAAAGCCGTGGGTGCTAGTCTACAGGAGCTGAGCAACGCTTCTGAGGACAAAACACTGTAGACATCACTCATTCACAGAGTCACCAGGAGTCGTTGCCAACTCAGTGGCATGTAGCACACGCACACACACTAAGACATTAAAATGACCTGGGTGGTTCACACTGTATTTCCACTGAAAAGTGCTGCCGTGGAGAGAGCTGTTGTCCCCACCCTCCTCTCCTGGGAAGAGAACAGAGTCTGCTAGAATCTCAACCCAATACCTAGTGAGGAGGTTCTTCAAGTGAAACTTTCAGATTATTGATAAGAATTCACTCTAGTCAATGGAATGGTAGACTGTGGCAGATGGCAGCAGGATAAGATGGAACTGCATGCTGATCAGCCAGGGTTTGTTAGGGCCCACAGTGTCCAAATGTGTCTGGAGCCCAGTCTTGAGTCATGTGACAGAACACCCAGCCTGAAACTGGTGAGAGCACCCCAAAGCCAAGTCTGGGTGAAGAGGACCAACAGCAAAGCAAAAGCTGTGGGCAGGTTAATAGACACTAGCTGAAAGAAAATGCTCATTGCCCATATCATGAACACTGGAAGACAAATAAGAAAGATCTGGGTTCTGATTCAAACTCAACTTTTGTTTATTCAATGTATATATTACACTATACTCAATTAAAAAGAGGGCCGCTGCAATGCAGAATTCAGGAGGTACTATTCACCTCACAGCCCTGGCGAGAGGTGCCCAAACATGGGGGAAGCTAAGGAGATCCCACAGTGCTCCAGAGTCTGCTCTGTGCACATGCTGTCACTGGACAGCATGAGGCCAGCGTGCAAAGGCACCAGACTGAATGAGAAGTTTCTGATCCCTGTACCACTCTGCCCTCTTTCATGGAGAGGTCCGAAACTGGCTAGCCAAAAAACAGGAGAGGGTGGAGGGAGGTGAAGGGAGAAAGAAGCTAACAGAGAAATAGAGAAAAAGCCAATGCTACCTCTTTTCTTCATTTCAGACATTTTAGCCTGAAACTGACCTGAGCTAGAGGCGGGGAAAAGATCTGATATTAAATCAATTTCTGACCATTGATTAATTAATTGGACTAGATTCTAATTTCTGTTTAAGAACCATTCATAACTTAAAGAGGCTATACAATTGTTATTTAGTCAAAAATCAGGAAAAAAGTCACGATTCTGCTTGCATTTTCATCAAAAGGCAATCAAATGTAAGTGAATTTGAAGTGACAGTGACAGAGAAATGAGTTCCAATTCTAAATCAAGCTGGGCTCGTTTTACATAGGGATAAGGGAAGGAATGACCTCTCTCCTCAAACACAGGGCTGTCACTGTGCAGAGTTGTAGGGAGGGGCGACTCCTGGCATTCCTGGGGTAGAACCAGTGCTCCCTCACAGCAGCCAGGTCGGAGTGGAGTCCCCTGAGAGAGGGTGTGGTTGGGAATAAGGCCATCCAGACCTAAAATTTCTTTGTGGTGAAAAAAACTTGAAAAGATACCAAGTGTGAGGTTGAATCTCAGGATCATCCTAATTCCCAACCGTGTTCTCCTTCTACACAAGGATAAAGGATCAAATTCAGCCCATTTTGGAAATCAACCTCTTTGGTGTAACAGGATCCCTTGTTCAGAGTGCCATCACTATGATCAATAATACTATCAGTGCCTCATTGATTGTTGCTAAGTGAGTGTCAGAGACCAGGAAAATAAAATGTACCCTGCACACATCTAAATCCCATCCCTTTGCTGCTATAACCCAGTATTCCCAGTGGACACCGCTTAAGTGAAACGATACAGTGAGCACTAATATTCACCACCTACCTATCCTGAAAATATGTGTATGATTTATAATATTGTGTAGTAAGATAATACATAGCAAAGTCATACTTATTATTCCTGAAGATTCTTCTAGGGATAACCTAATGAAAACATCATTATGAAAACATCATAAATGAATAATTTATGAAAACATCATAAAAGGATAATATACTCATGATTAAATGTACCATAGAAATAAATATTTCTAACTCCTCAAATAACCTTAGCTTTCCATACCTGTGTTCTCTTAGTTGACTTGCTCAGCTCTGCTTTCACCTTGCAAATTGCACCTGATTTTACTTTAGAATGCTGGCCAAGCTTCACCTTGTTCACATGCGACGCCTGAGCGATCCTATCAAGATGATAAGAGTCTCTAGATGACAACTCAGTGGTCATGGCTCAGATAGCAAGTTTATGTTTTAATATTCCCATCAATTGAAGAAGAAGTAAATGAGATGTAACACAGAGATTGGAAACCAAAGGACCACAACCAGCCTCCCAGATCACCACGGTCGGCCATATCCACTCCTGGGGCGGCCGGCAGAGGCAGCCGGCAGATTCTGTGGACAGCTCCATCCCATATCCCGGCCTTCGCCTGTTCCTGAAATGGTTTCCCTTTCACTCTTGTGTGTGCCAACCCCTTTTCATCCTTTAAATATCAACTTAAATGCCCTCCATAGACCAACCGCTTTGGTTTTTCTATCACTTTCTATCCTAGCCCATCTTTTCCAGGGTAGCACTAATCATATTTTGAAATTATTATGTTTACTTTATAATTTTTTTATTTTAACTTATGCTCTTTGAAGGAAGGGACTCAACTCTCTTGTTAACAATTGTGTCTCCAGAGCTGATGTCAGTCCCTGATTTATAGTCATAGTTCAATAAATGCTTATGGAATGAATAAATGGAAAAGCCTCTTTGCAGGCTGATGATAAGAATCTAGGCTCATTCAGCCAGACATTTAAGAGGCCACATTACACAGTGATTACAAACACATGCCCTGTGGCTGTGGTTTTCCTGGCTGTGTGGCCTGGAGCACCTTACCTTCTTTTGAGCCTTAGTTTCCTCAGCTGGAACAGAGTAACCAATTCATTGACTTGTTGGCATATCAGATGAGCAACGTAGGCACAACACTTAGCAAGTTCTGGTCCTTAGTTCTTATTCAACAAGTGCTATCTGTTTTCATTTAAAATATCCAGAGAAGGATACTCCAAAATCATTCTAGTTAAACAATGCTCTACCTCCATTGTCCATACATTCTGCTCCTCAAGCCTCACCTCAAATACTCCAGTTCCAGCAAACCTTTCCTGAAGCTCCCATGCTTCATTGGTGGTGCCAGGGCGCGGGGTCGGGCGGGGGTGGGGGGTGGCACTCCACTGAACCTTTGAGGGCTGTGATCACACCACACAGTCATCTCCAGAGCAATCTGCCCTGAGGGTGTGCCTCAGACCACACACGTGGGGTGGTCTGTTTATTTAGGAGAAATAGAATGTTTATTTTGGAGAAAAAAAAGAAAAGAAGAAAAAAAATTAGGCACAGTTTATATTCAATAAAATGTTCTATCTTGGCTTTTTTTTTTCCTTGTCCCCCTTGTCGGACACTGTTATGTCAGTTTGCTGCTCAAGGTGCTGTGGGTGTGTGGGAAGACTGACAGCACCCCATTATTTGTGGTTCATGCGGTCTGGGTGAGAGGTGCTTTTAATTGTATTTTCTTGGTTAAAGTTAAGGTAACCCTCATGAAATGACAAGTGGCTTAGAAAGGTTTTTAAATAGGAAACAGAGATTAAAATAAATGCTTGTAATGGAAGCATAATTGAACAATAAGAAAATGGTTGAACTGCTACTTTTACTATTAATGAATCATATTATAAAATCAGATTTGTCAAGATTTGCGGGAAGTAAAAAAGTGAAATTTTCAAGAGAACTTCTTGAAATATAGTTTTGTACTCCCTCTGATTAACAAAAAATCCCAACCATAAGTGAATTTTGTGTGACTGAAGTGGAGCACCAGAGACTGCTAACATTCTGAATAAGGAAAGATGACACTGAGACTGGAACGTGACGTCAAATGGTCTGAGCAGCAGCCCAGAAGGGTTTGTGTTTCAGTGAGTCTCAACTGTTTGCACGTGGTGGGTGGGAGATGTGTGATTGAGGTGGCTGGGGGAGAACCGACGAAAGGAAGAGAATGGTGCTGGATATCAGAGTCTCCTAGGACTTCTGTCCGAGTACTCATACCTGGCTAATCTAGCTCATCCCTTAGCGAGGGAATTCTAAATTGTTTTGTCTCTAACCCTCATCCATAACGAGGAAATTAGAGAACTATTATTCTAGCCAACTGCTGATAGAAGTTGAAATAGAAGGGGAAGGAAATAATGAAAATAGCTTAGAACAACCAAGAAGAAGAACAACCAAGAAGACACTATAAGCAAATATTTAGAATAAGCAGAATTTTTACATACTAGTAAAAATGGCCAAATAAGTCATTAATATGTAGAAACTGATTCTCATCAACATTTGTTGAAAGTTGGTGGAAAAATATGATATATAATTAGAAAAAATAAGTAAAATAAATAAGCAGTAATTATTTTCTAATAAGACTTTTCTTGCATAAACCATGCTCACTTCAGTGTTGGGGTACACAGCACACGTAGCCCTGATCCTTGGTGGAGGCTGGACAAGCGCAAGTGTCGGTCCCTGCCCTTGACCTGGGGACAGCTTCCTGAGGAGGCATAAAGACCAGGAAAAAAAAATCTTCTTTAGAGCTATCTTGGCATTTCTCAAACCTTTTTCAAACATGTGATCTTTTAAGCAAATACTTTGGAGAAAAAAATATACTCTTCTTTTGTGTAAAAATGTAATTTACAATTAATTTTGACTTCTCTTTATTTGCTTTATATGACGCCAGGGGCTGGTCAGTAACGGCTGGGCTGATCATGTAGCGACTGAACCTAGGAGAGCCTGGAAGTGTTTTTGTTGACTTGCTGTGGGTTCCAGGGCTGCCGGAGGGGGGGCCAGCCAACTGACACGGTGCACCCAAGGGAGTGCCTATGAGGCCACTGGAGAACACTATCCCCATGGAAACAGAGCAGCCTCCACTCAGCTCCAACCAATCACTGTCATCATAACAGGAACACATTTTAAAATACTTTTGCAGAACCTGGCCTTTGAAATCACCTGAGGATCTTTAAAAATGGGCTGACATCTGGACCCCACCTAAGCCCTTAAATCAGAATCTCTGGGGATGGTAGTTGGGCACTGAAAGGTTTTAGAGCTCTCCAAGCAGTTCTAAAATGCAGCCAGAGTGAAGAACTGCTGGCCTAGACAGTGCGATGTATTGTGTGTGGTAAGGTTAAATTGCAAACCAGACGTAGCAGGCATTAAGATCAGTAAGGAATATTGCAGAAATCAGCCAATATCATATACAAAAGGCCACACTCCAGAAGTGATTACTGCAAATGCTTCTGTCAGATCAGCGTCAGAAATTTAGTTAATAAACACTGATTTTTAAAAAATTAGTGACTTGTTAATTCGCCTAAAGAATTTCAGAAATGGGTGCTTATTGGTAGAATTAAAGTATATTTTAGAGGCATCCCCAAACTTGTGTGAATGATGTATAAGAGTATAGTGACACACCTGTAAAGATGGTGTCTGAAACTTGACCCTTGCACCTAGCCACAGGCTCAGGGCACTGAAGGCTGCCTGATGCTGACGCTGGGAGTACTAGGGTTCTGCTTCGAGAGTCATGCTGCACCTTCCTGAAATGAACCTTTGCTTGAGGTCTAGTCAGGGCACCTAAATGGACAAAAGCTTGCAAAAGCTTCATCAACCTCACAGAACAGACAACTTGCTAGCAAATGTTTGTTTAATAAATGCTAGCGTTATGGCAGAAACTGGTTTGAGACTCACTGAAAAGTTAGGAAAAGTGGCTTTCACCTTAAAAGTTGTTAGTGGTTACCGCCTACCTATCAAAAGAACCCAAGAGTTAAATATTGACTAGACTGGCTTGGCTCAGGTTTGCAACAGTCAATGAAGAATGATATGACCCAGGGTTGTTAAATTCTCCAGTTTATTTTTTTTAAGACAGAAAAAGTGTTTCTATGTGAAAACTATTAACGATGCAACTAAATTTAGATTTGTAAGGAAAAACAAAACAAAACAAAAACCTCTTGAATAGAACCCACAGCTTGTCTCTGGGCCAGGTAGGGCCTTGATGCTGTGTGTTCAGGCTCTCTAGTCCCAGCCACATGAGAGGCCCTACGTTTAGCCTTGTCCCCCAGGAACCTGTCAGAGATCTGAGAACTCCGGGCAGTCCAGGCAGAAGGGTAAAAACTGCTCGGAGGCCTAGGTAAGTTGTGGGCAGGGATTCAGAAGGCGAAAGAACAAGATGGTGACGCAGGCGCATGGAGACATCGGCAGGACGCTGCTGCTCAGCACCTCCTTCGCCTTCTCCAGGCACTGCTGTCCTCACATGCAGAGACAAAGAGAAGTTTACTCTGTGACCTCCTGCGGAGTAAGCAAGAGGAGCAAGGGTTACAAGCAAGAAGTTTATTGACTATTGACTTTACCTTATCATATTGAGTATGTGCTTCATACTCAGTCTTGGACTACTGCACTGGAACCAGGCAGACAGCTGATACCTGACCAAAACACTCACAACTACAACACTTCTGATACCCCATGACTGGTCTGACCCCACCCCCAACACACACACAAAGCACTTCTCT
The DNA here is from genome assembly GCA_004024845.1 of Tonatia bakeri. Taxonomy (NCBI): domain Eukaryota; kingdom Metazoa; phylum Chordata; class Mammalia; order Chiroptera; family Phyllostomidae; genus Tonatia; species Tonatia bakeri. The sequence goes on from PVIA01009243.1 coordinate 34,443, forward strand.
AAGACGCCAGTTGGGTTCCCTTCAATTCAATCCTGACACTATGTACCTGGAGTTATCATCAGACTCCCACAAGTTAAGGACTCAGTCCCACAAGACTGCCCTCACTTCAGATGCCGATCCCAAATCCCAGGTTGTCTCCTATATTTCTGACGTACTGACTATAAATTGAATTTTGTATGACCTTCTCCATGGGTGCAGTAATTTGCTAGAATGACTCACAGAACTCAGGGAAACACTCTTACCAGAGTATTATCAAAGATATAATAAAAGACACAAATGGACAGCCAGATGAAGCAATACATAGGGCAAAGTGTGTGCAAAGGGGCACGGAGCGTGCATGCCCTATGCAGGTGCACCCTCTCCCATGTGTTCACTAGCCTGGGAGCTCTTGAAACCCTGTAGTTTTGGAATTTTTATGCAGGCTTCATCACGTAGGCATGATCAATGATTAACTCACTCTTCCTGGAGGACAGGGAGTGGGGTGGAAAGGTTCAAGCTTCTAATCAGGGCCTGGTCTTTCTGGTGACCAGCCCCAATCCAGAAGTCATCCCAGAGCCCACCAAAAGTTGTTTCATTGGAGAAAAAGACACTCCAATCACCGAGGAAATATGAAGGGATTTAGAGCTCTCAGTCAAGAACTGGGGTCAAAGTCCAAACATTAGAATAAAAAATGTTCCTAGTGTTCTTACCACTTAAGCAATTACAAGGTTTTTCATAGCTTTGTGCCAGGAACCAGGGACAAAGAGCAATATGCACATTTCCTAGTATTATACCATTGGGCATTCTTATGTTTCTAAGCGAGGGAAGACACTTAGCAAACCTCTGAGGAAAAGCCAAAAGAAGTTTTTCTAGACCTTGAAATCTGCCAGCAGAGAACACTATAGTCTAAAGACCTAACTCCAGGAAGGCTCCTGGGAGCTCTGGGGACCTGTGCCCTTGTGGGACTCCTGGCCACCATGTACATATGCTCCTTTCTGTTTAACTTTCGCTGAAGTTGTACCTCACACACGGCTCACACGCGGGTGAAAGCAGAGGTCCGTGTTCTCAAGGAGCTTAGGATTTAGTGAAGGTGACAGACAAGAACAAAGCATGCTACAAAGTGAGCACAGAATGCAAGAGAGGTGAGAAACGCAGTGTGTGATGTGGCCAGTCTGAGCCAATAAGTGAAAATAAAATGACCAGTCTGACTGATCTAATTTAAATGTGGAGGCACGTTTAATGTTGAAATTCTGACTCGTGCAAATGGGACAGGTGAAAAGACATCATATTTGGGACTAAAAAAGCAGGTCTGTTTGGTTGAAGCAGACAGAAATTGTATCTTTTCAACATCTTTTTTTTTAATTGCAAAAGTAACACATCAAGAAGACAAAGTGTGTAACCAGCACTAAAGGAAATGCAACAGGTGCTCTCTTGGGAAGGAGAACATTAAATCTCCTACCATAGGGTCTGAGACAGAGAGCTCTGCGTGGGCTGGAGCTCCACAGTCTGTACATGAGGTAGTTGTCAGCTGGTTACACTGGGTTACTGGCAGATGGTACAAGCATTTTGTCTTATTCCCAGGTCATGCCGCCATTATTAAAGGAGAAAGAATAGGTTTCATAGGATGTGGAAGGTAGAAGGAACCTTAGAATTTACCTCCATCAAGCCTCATTATTTTAATGCGAAATCAGAGCCCAGAGAGTTAATCAGTTCACACAAGATCTCACAGCAGAGCAATGAGTTGGGTCTGTCTAGACTCCTTTCATCACTTATGCCCAATTATCCCAAATCACCTTTGGTGCACCTAAAAGAAATTAGTAGATTGTGCAAGGTAGTGCATACTTTGCTACAATACCAAGTAAAACTTGTTAAACCCTAATAAAAATAGAAACTGTTAAAAATTAAGGTTAAATATGTATTAATTTTTAATAAATTAGAACTAAGGATACGGTAACATCAAATATATAAACCTCAGTCCAGAACAAACTGCAAAGATACTCAGTGGTGAGGATATGGTATAAGTTTAGTAACTTTACTTATTTCCATGTGTTAAAAATTCAATTCAACTTAAATGGACTTTTTATTTTATCCTCACCTGAGGACATTTTTCCATTCCTTTTTAGAAAGAGAGGAAGGAAGAGAGAGTGAGACAGAGAGAGAAATATTGATTGGTTGCCTCTTGTAGGCTTCTTGATCAGGGATTGAACCCACAACATAGGTATGTGCCCTGACTAGGAACTGGACCCACAATCTTTCGGTATGACACCCCAACCAACTGAGCCACACTGACCAGGGCTAAAGGGATTGGTTAAGTACTTTCTGCGACTCAGTGCTACACTAAGTGCTGTGGTGAATAGAAAAAGTCTAGCACACTCACTGTCATGCAGGTACACTGAGCACTGACGTGCTAGCCCCAGCCACCGTCTGAGGACATTATGTTCTCAAAGAAAGGAACAAGAGACTCTGGAACCACATGTACCTCTCAAAGTTTGTGTCTAGTAAGCAGCAAACACTGGGTTCCCATTTTCTAAAAAAATTTTAACTTGGTTCCAGATCAGAAATATTTTTATTACAGTGTTTTAAACAACAATTTTAAAAAATCATCCAAAGCAAAACATGATAAGTGCCAAAATAGTGACATGGTTCTTCTTCAGCAAGTTCTTTGACCTGTAAGCAAGCAGCTAAAAGCATTGAGTTTGGAGTGTAAATATTAGCTCTGTGCTTTAACTGCGTGTGTGATCTGGCCTTGACTTAAACGCTCCAAAAACCTAATTAAGGAATATTTATGCCTATCTTATAAAGTTGTATTAGAGATTAAAGTAAGGGTGAAGCAGATAAGAATTTCATAATTGCTGACAATATAAATGCTTGAGAAGCTGTAGCTAAAATAATACAGCAAATATGGGAAATCATGGAAGACTTCTTATAGGAGGAAGCATAATGCTTTGTTCTGATACAGTCTCCCACTCATTGTGGCTTTTGACAGATATTGAATGTACACAGCTTTTCACTACCCTTTAGCAGAAAGGCATGAAAAACGTTTGCTTCTCTCCCGAATGCAGCTCCTGTTTCGAGTGCTCTAAAGTTAAACATGGTATAAGAAATAGCCAAGGGTAGGGTGATAGAGGAGTGGACAAATGTTTTCTTCCAGTATTCTCTGAGAGCTGGCTCTGCCTTCCCTGGGTCTGCACTTGGGGCCATTGACCACAAGGTCTGGAATGTTGTTCTGGGTGCTGTCCCGGCGACCCCTGAGCTTCAGGGCGACAGACAGACATTTCGTTGCTCTCCTTTCCTCTTCTGTGTTCCTTTCTCCCTGTCTCCTCTCCTCCTCAAAATCATTCTTCACAGAAGAATCAGTCTTAAGAGGCTAAAAAATGAAATAGCTCTCCATCTGTACACTTAACACCCTAGAGACATTTCTACCCAGAATGGAAGGAAGCAAAGGGAAAAAAATGTATTGATCTACTAGTAGTCAAGAAATAAAAGCAAATTGCTAGTGCTCAGATGTGTGTGAGCTAATTTCATCATCAGAGTCACTACGGTACTACTGTGAGGCTCTGTTGGTCCTGAGGCCCCAGAGGACACTTATGCCCTCAAAGTTCACTGATAAAAAATTCCAGGAGGCTGACATCTTTTGTCAGTTTTCTGCTTTCAACATGGGACATTGGAGACATATTTGTGTCTCAAGGCCTGGACACCAGCCATTATGTTTTAGAGCCAGGGTCACCGCAGATTCAGTTTCCGAAGGGACATGATGAATGGAATTGATTTGTGTGGGGGCCTGGTGACACCAGGCACTGACTGAGCTCAGGTGGTCCTACTAGGTGACTGCTTTTTGTAATGAGGAAGAGAAATACCCACAGGAAAAGGAAACCATGGGCTATGAGAAATGAAGCAATAAAATCTCTGCACCACTAAATCTGATTGTCCCACCTCAGAATATTCCTGATATGTTAAGCAATCTCATGAAATTCCCCATACAACATGTATTGAAAATAAATACATACCCCCCTGGCAGATATGGCTCGGTTTGTTGGACATTGTCCTGCAAACCAAGATGTCTCAGGTTCGATTCCCAGTCAGGGCACAACACTAAGTTGCAGATTTGGTTCCCATCAAGGGGTGTACAAAAGGCGACCAACCCATGTTTCTCTCTCACATTGATGTTTCTCTGCCTCTCTTTCTCCCTTCCTTCCTATCTGTCTGAAACCAGTAAGCACACCCTTGGATGAGGATTTTAAAAAAAGAAAATAAGTGTCATCTAACATTTGTGTGAGACTGGCTAGTGAATAAGAGAATCACAAAAGGACAAACACCAGTGTTATCAGACTACGGTGGTTAAGAGTTGTCCATCTGTCTGTGTAATTAGACCAATGTTATGGCTATTGATTAATTGCTATATCAGTATACTCAGTATACATGCATTTTGTCTTCTGGCCTTTATGAAGTAAAGCAGCAAGCACTAACTAGAAAAGTTCTCTGCCCTGCCTGTCCTCACTGGTTACGGTAGAGACTTGGAGACAATGAACTGCCCCAAACGTGTTTTCTGTTCTTCGAGCCTCCCATATTCCTTCACATAGACTGTGTTTTGGCCACAGCAAACTGCACTCTGTATCTAGTCTCAAAGTGCTGCATCAGCATGGTGCCCTTTGGGATGGTGAGGACTCAGAGGACAGACTGCTTCAGCTGGAATCCCAGCGGTGCCATCACCATTTCTGAAGTCTTGTGACAGTGCCCTGGTCTTTCTGGACCTGACTTTTTATAGACTGTGCAAATCAATGCACCCACCTCACCGGGTTGTTGTGAAAGTCAAATGAGTCAATACACCAAGATGCTCAGAACAGCACCTGGCCCATAATGTGTCATCAGAGATTGTAATCCAGCCTCACTTCACACTTGGATGGCCTTACCATTTCTTCTGCCGGAAATTCATTCATTCATTCATTCATTTATAATATTTCTAAACAAATTATGTATTTATTTTTTAGAGAGAAAGGGAAGGACAGAGGGAGAGACACATGTATTCATTGTTCCACTTATTCATGCGTGTATCTGGTGATTCTTGTGTGTGCTCTGACTGGGGGTGGAACCTGCAACCTCGGCCTGTCAGAACACCATTCTAACCAACTGCCCTGTCAGGCCAGGGCCTGCCAGGAGTGCTCTCAGCTCCATTCCTCTTTCTTCTGTCTCCTTGTTCTAGTGCAGAGTTACCTCCTTTAAGTGAAAACCCCTGACTTGCCCAAGCAGGGCTGACCATACATCTTTATGCCACTGCCCCAGAACTTATCATTACTGCATTGTTGCTATGTTATTGTCTAGTTGAGAGCTTCTAAAGTCAAAGTCATTGTGTTCCCTTCATGCTTGTTTCCACCCAAGCTGTATCCCCAAAAAGTTCTAAGTTGGTATTTGTTGAATGAATGGATGAATGATTAAACTAACCAAGCAACCAACCAATCAGATATCTTCTACCTCATGGAAATTAGTGAATTTTTAGTGATACTCAGAAAAGGTAGAATATAAACTTAGTGTGCTTGTAATATCATGAAAGGAATGATGAATTCCATCCCTTCTATAAATTGCCACACGAAAGGATTTTCCATCTTCTGACCTAATTCATTTGCCATGTCTATGCCAGGCCTAATATACAGTGCCAGCTGAAGTAGATATTTGGAATATGTTTGTCAGCATAGTTATTGTCAGGATATCCAAGTACTGTGAACTAATGTATGTTTTTAGAGAATATGTATTATTAATTTAGCCGTTCAGTGACCATCTAACTTACTAGGCCCAATTCTAAACCTGCGTTTCCATTTTCTACATCAGCATGTGGCTCACCCTATTGTGAAAAGGCCCCATGCATGGGAGGCTCCAGAGATGAACTTTCTAGGGGTTCACATACTGTTACAGCTGAATAAACACTGAGTTGGCTACAGTCTGCAGGATATTGACCCAAAACGATCCTGGAGTGCAACGTAACTGGGAGAAAACCCTCTACCCATGAGTGGAATTAAAGGTCAGGTTTTCTGGAAAGATCATGGCACTTTTGCATGACGTTTTCTGTATCAATGAGTGCCGAAGGCAAGCAATGTTTTCTCATCTCCTATGGATTTCACTTCTTTTTTCCTTCCACACTCCCAGAAGGAACTCGTAGAGTTTTAATGACAGATCACTGGGCAGAGATTCAGGACATCTGGGTTGTAGTCTCCATCCTATCGATGACTGAGGTGCATCACCTCACATATCTGTGCCTCAGTGTGACAGGGTGTGAAACAGCCTCCCTCTTTTGGCCATTATCATGGAACAGTTTGTTCCTGGAGCTGCATAATAAATAAATGCTCTGTTAATCCAAAATAGTGTTTTCTCTGGAATATGATGACTGAAATCTCTATGACTTATATACAGCTGCTTTTCAGTAACTTTAAAAGGACAAAAGGACATCCTTTTTTCTATGCAGGATAATAAAATAATTGAGCCAAACGATGTCTCCAAGAGATAGCAATTGTCTGGCACTGCAGTTACTTTCTTTCTTCTTTACCTTGCTGCTATTTCTAGGAGGCAAAAGTTACCTTTACAATACATTCTTTCTACAAAGACATTATGTGTAGTATTTGTTTCTTGAGAGGATAATAGAGATTTTAGGGTAATAGTGATCATTTGAGAATGTTACGTCAACCCAGATGAAATAAAACCACCATCTCTCCACAGCAAATACAGCTGTTACTAAAGAAGCAGACTTGATAATAGTAATATAATTTTAGTTTTATTGACTTATTGGTGGTGACTTGGAAAACTTTTATTGTAAGAATAAGGACAGGGCATTACAATTGTAGTTGCTGTAATTAGAAATGTATTAGACAATTTAAATTTTTATAATAGTGTAATTTACATATATAATATATAAAACCATTATATATAACTTTTATTAATTAATCCGAATCTACAAAATTTGTCCTAATTTTGTTAAATATGCTATCATCATTCACACTAAATAATTATATAGTTTTATCACTGAGATTCATTTTATGCAAACACATGGATTTTTTCAAGTTAATGAATCATGAACTTATTAAATATGTATCACTTGAATTAACATTTCTTTCATTAATTATAATTTTAATATGGTCTCTACTAGAATTCTATAATGAAGAGAGAAGGTATTTAAAATGAAATGCAGTCCCTTATTCTTGATTAATAATGAGTTAGTTTTTGAATTTGTGAAATTCTGTCTTCTCCAGCCAAGGAAGTGAGGAAGAAGCAGATTTGGCATAAACCCAGAACCACGGTTGTGGCCTGATGCGATCATCGACCGGCAGTGACCTCAGAATGCTATGGATTGCTTGTCTACACACGAGAAAAACATACACAGAAATAACCAAGTTCTGTGGAGAAATAGGGACGGAATGGCCACTCTCTCTATTGGGGAGTGCACCGGGCCACCCTCCCTAGGGGAGAGTGCCTCATTCCTCCACCTGAGCAGGCTTTTATTGGGTTTGTTTGCATAAGAATTCAGGTAAAGCTCATTACTCATTGCCAGGAAGAAAGGATCAAACAACAGACAATAAGGAACTCTGAGAGCCTACTTTGAGTCAGGGTCAAAGAGCTGTAAAAGACTTTAAGGAACAAACTTACTTCCTCCTTGGACCCTTATCATTCAATTGAGAGCATTCTAAACAAAGCAGGTTTCACAGGATTTTACATATTCTTTCTCAGACCTGATCACCAGGGGAACCCGCCCTTTCTAGCACAGGGCTGCACCACCCTCTGTCATTGATTCAGGCTTAGTTGGAGCAAGGGAAGTAAGGCAGCCAAGAGATTAGAAGATTTTCTCACAGACAATGAGAACTCAGGCTTTGTCAGAGCCGGGGGGTGAGGGTCCATCACCCCCTTTTGCCGTAGCCCCCAAAGTCCTTCCTTGGGGGCTTCCCACGTGATCGTGCCTGTCTTAGGTCATTCCCCCCTTGGGGAATCTTACCCATCATTGGCTAACCGACCAAGCATTGGGGACCAGTTTTGGGTGAAGTAGAAGAAGCAGAAGCGGTTCTCCTGCCAGGGAGATAAGCTTGTCTCCTTGCTGGCTTACAGTTCCAAGGTCGTTCCCTCAGCCTTAGCCTTGGCGGGGGTCACGGCTTCTGAAACCAGGCAGGGCAGTTCCCAACTGTGGCCAATGTGTCCAAAGTTAGTGTGGAAACAAAAATAGTTTCCCCGTCACTGTGGACACAGGGGGAAGTGGGTGGGTATCAAAAAAAATATGCCTAATGGAAGTGACAGTACTAGTAGCTGAGCTTTCTTAGGATGCTCTAGGGCAGTTTCTTAATGAGATTGTGTGAATATTTTGGGAGGGATAGGCTTGATTATGTGGGATTCTGAGAAATGCAGAATAATTAGTATCTTTGACCTTCACTAATGAAATGACAGTTGCCCCTTGTCCCACTGATTCAGCAGGATAAACTACCCCACTCATTTCCAAACATCCCCTTAACTCTTTGTGACAGGATAGGATTCTGCACGATGCCTGGCCTTTGGGCAGAACTCTACTCACTCTACCTTCATTCTCTTAAGAAAAGAAAAAAATTCAGATAACTGCTATAGTACTTGGTGAAATGACAGTTTTTTCCAACAAATTGCCAGTCCTCTCAAACCTATGCTATATTCTGGAGTAAGGTTTTCATGAAAAATGAAGTCCCCCAGTTAGGCAGAAGTTTAGGAGAAGGACAGGGGGTGAGAGGGGGATTATAGTACTTGCAGAAAAAGCTCATATCTGACTTTGATTAATTGCTTTCAGCCACGTATCTGCTTTTACAACAGATAACAAGAACTGGACTAGAGCAAGATAAAATTATGTGTTAATAGATCCCCACCCATACTTATGTTTAGGAGGTCACTATGGGGGACTCGAAAGTTGGAAAATTTTAGCTTAAGTAACAGCTAACTAGCTTAGTAATCAATGCATGTAAAAGCTATTGTTCCAGGAACTGAAGGTATTACCCACCCAACTCCAGGAGACCATAAGCAGTTCCACCTTTGTGCCTCAGAAGGACTGCAAGCCATTCAAGCTGGTATCTGAGCCATTGCACTCTAAGGTGAGATGACCACTTCCCAGGACACAGCTAAAGACCACTGTCTAGGGTGAGAATGCTGCAGTTCTTTTAAAACAATTTTTCTCTGAATTCCAAACCCCTTAACTACACTTTGTTCTCCTTATAGGAAAAGCCAGTTTAAAATGGAATTTAAGACAGTATGTTAGGCTACAAACCCACTATCTTTTCAGATCATAAGTCATCTGAATAAAGTGCCCATAAAAATTCAATCCCTGTCTCTGCTTATTGGGTCTGGTAGGTGACAGGCAGCACGAATACTGGCTTTTCCAGTTTCGGTCACACTCTCTCCCTTGGAAAAGTATGCATCAGGTCTCCAGCTAAATCAATATGCAATTCCTTCACCCTACCCCAAATTAAATAAGTCCTCAGGATCAAGGACTGAGCACCTAGGCCTTTCTCATCCGCCTCGGCTAGGTCAGTTCTCTTCTCTGAGCGCTTATTGCTAATAAAACTCTACTTGCATGCTAACGCCTTGCTGATCTTTCATTCTTTACTGAGTCAGCAAGAAGAGCCAAGCCTCCCACAACAACCCAGGGCAGCCTTACCTGTGCTCTGAACATGATTGCAAGATGCCTAGAAGCCCACCATTTTAGTGATACATTTTTCTTGCATTAAGGATGACTCACTCTCCCCTCTTCAGATTGTTTTCCTGCAGCATCAAAGCATTAAGTGTCTTTGGGAGTGTGTAGTTTTCTAGGTGTAGATGAAAAAGAAATTCTATGGAAAGTTACTCACAGGGTGATCTCATTATAAATTCTTAATTAGACAGGTCATGGTACGTAGTCATGCACTAGGCATATAACTTCTTTTTTTTTTTTTTTAAGATTTTATTTTTTTTTTTTAGAGAGGGAAGGGAGAAAGAAAGAGAGAAAGAGAGAAACATCAATGTGCGGTTGCTGGGAGACATGGCCTGCAACCTAGGCATGTACCCTGACTGGGAATCGAACCTGCGATGCCTGGTTCGCAGCCCGCGCTCAATCCACTGAGCTACGCCAGCCAGGGCTGGCATATAACTTCTTTAATAGAAGGTTTATCTTTGCCTTAAACAAGTCCTCACATAGTTTCTGCACATCTGCATTAATATACCTTTGAAACCCTCTTACTCACAGTCCCCTCCATCTAAACGGTGACCACCCTCAAAGGAGCACTTAATCTTAAGTATCCTGTAATTCAATCCCAGAATGAACAGCTTCAACAGTTTACCTATCTGTAATCTGATCGCTGCCTTGCTTTCTCCCACCTTCCTGTAATCTTCCTTCTGTTCCCTCCTTAATCTAAAATGCATAAAGAAACTACAAACTGTTATTCTCCAGAGCATTTGTCTCAGTCTGTTGAGCTCTTGCTTCCAGGTGTAGCTTTTGTTCTCCACAAGTGTGGACGGTCTTATGTTACCATAGGAATGTCAAAAGAAATAATTACAGATTTGGTGGCTTAAAACAACAGAAATTTATTCTCTTCTAGCTCTGGAGGTCAAAGTCTAAAACCAAGGAATCAGCAGGGCCATACTAGGAATCAGCGGGCAAGCCCTGGCGTTCCTAGGCTTAAGGCCGCCCTCCTGTCTCTACCTCCGTCTTCTCATGGCCTTTCACTCTTTGAATCTGAGTGTGTCAAATTATTCTTACCTTTGATTATATCTACAAAGACCCTATATTCAAATTCAAATAAGGTCCCATTCTCGGATGCCAAGGCTTGGGAGGTGGAAAAATCTTTTGGGGGCCACTTCAACCTACTACAAGGAGTAGGTTTGAATGTACAGAAGAGAACTCAAAAAGATAGGTAGCAGTTGTTAAGAAAGCAGTTCCCAAATTTCATCAGGTGACCTAAGCCATCAGATACACAGACCCTCTGTTTGGATTCCCAAGCTCCCGTCCTGAATCTCCTGTGTGTAGTACGATTTTATGTATAAAACAAGGAAAGGAAATGTCAGTAAGAGGTGTTTTCAGCTGCAAACAGAATGTACAAATATGGGAACTTAAACAAAGAGGAGGTTACTTTTTTTCATCTAACAGGAAATCTGGAATTGAGTAGCTGTTATTGATGATTCTGTGGCCGATACTTGTGAGGGCATCTTTATAATTGTCTTGGACATTATTTCATGTTTGTCCTTCACAAGACAGCTGGTTCAGCTCTCGGTTGCAAATACATATTCAGGGCAGGAGAGGGGAAAAGACAATGGTAGTTCTGTGTATATTTTACTTAGAAATGTAGTCTTCCCTTGAGCTCCTGACAAACACTTATTTGCATTTCATGGGCCAGCACTATGTCAGTGAGCCCCTCTAAGTGCAATGGACATGCGGAATGGGAGTATTCAACCTCTCCAGCCTCTGCAGTGGAGGTGGAAGGAAAGAAGGGAGTTACATTGTCTATTAACTTTGCTAATGAACAGAACTGCCAAAAGGGAGGGAGGATTCTTCCATTATTTTCACAATATTATGTCTTTCATACATCAAGGCAAGAGAAATAAAGGGTATGAAATGTAGTGGACTAGTAGAGTGGGATTCCAGTGCTAGTATTGCCATTATTCATCTTTGAATAAGCCAAGTAGGCCTCAGTTAACTTCGTCTGGAACCAGACAGTGGACTGGATAACCTCTACTGTTACCTCTAACTTTGAAAGTCTACAGTTCTATATATCCATTATCAACAAGGTATTTCTTTTAGTCCTTTTCTAACTCCAGTGACAGTTTTCTGCTGATTTGCCACAGCTGGGAGCATAGATTATCACTAATGGAATCAGAAGAAACTAGGGAGACTACATAGTGTACACCTCCCTTATCTCATATAGTTATACTTGTGCTAGGGGAGACAGTGTAATCTTTTTATTATTTTCTTCATAACTCTCTAAATATTTGGTTTTTAATGAGGGTGTACCAAGCTGTTCAGAATACAGACAAGCCTAGAGAGGGCTGAAATCATTAAAAGGTTTATTTATGAGTAACTGCAAAACTAAAAGAGAGCCTAGCAGTTTCTGAAATGCCATTTTTTTGTTGGTTGCCAAGTGAGCTCCTGCATTTTTAGAAGCCAAAGGAGCTGCCCTTCCTGAGGGTGTGCCTGAGTCAGCTGCATCCAGGTTGCATTCTTTTCTTGCCAGTGAGTAAGACATTCTATTTCTTGGGTAAGAGTAGCCACCGTTCCAGATTTCCTCAAAAGACTTACTCACGAGGCTGTTCTGATGAGGCTGAATAATTTCCCATAAAAATACATGAGCTCAATCAGGCAGGAAATAAGGCTCTTGAATTAAATAAAAGATTGTGGCAGCATCTTTATCTGCTTTTTCAAAACTCCACAAGAAACAAGGTTTCATTTCACGTGCTATGAAAAATCAATAAGCAAGGAGTGGTTTCTATCACTTAAGCATGACTAAAATTGGCCATGCGGAGCCCACAAATGGAATGCTGACAGTCATTAAGCTTTTGACAATTTCTAAAGTAGACAAATAGATGAAATATACAGGGGTGGGCAAAAGTAGATTTACAGTTGTCCATATAGAAAAAGACTTGCAGGGTATGATTGTTATAATAGCTTTATTAACCCAAAGGAATGTCACAAGGCAACTGTAAACCTACTTTTGCCACCCTTGTGTATTCTACTAGAATTGTGCTTAAAGTACTTTCTTACCTAACATAAAAACATCAAATATTTGACTCTGATGTGAGAAATGCGGGAAATACCAGTTCATTAGAGAAGTCTAGTAAGCAAGGAAAGCAGTAAGTAAGCAAGCAGCATGCAAGAGTGATGAGGTGACCCACGTAAAATCCTGCCTGGACTCTTCTTGTCTCGGCCCCAATCCTTCATGTTCACGTCAGTCCTGACTAGGAAGAGTATTGCTTCAGCTCTCATGCTTTGCCTTCACCAAAGCTGTTAGAGAATTCTATGGTTAAGATGCTCCTCCAAGCACTTTCTGTGTCCTGATTAGTGCAGAGTAGGACCAGGCTTCCTTGTGGGAGCTTAAGGACGTGGTATTCATTTTTTGTTTCGGTTATATAAAGAAAAACAACTTTGAAATGTGTTCAATTTTCAATTTTTAAAAGTGTACCCTTCGCATTGTTTTAGTTTAACATCTATAAATTTTTATCCTAGTTTATCACAGTTTCAGAGAATATAATTTCTGTTATGTTGATAACATTGACATTTAAGATTGAGGTGGTTGCTTCAATCTTTTAAATGTATCCAGTGGAATTTAGACCATTTAACAATTTGATACTTAGGATCATCCATTACTAAAATATAAAAACATGTTCCTCATAATTATATGAAAGCTTATATTGTTCCTTTTTTATTTGAACTCATATTCCATTACATTTTTGTTTTTATTGTGAAAGCCTATTATTAATTACTGTGTAGCTGTTTTTTAAAAAATATGTATGTACATTTAAATGTAAAATTAAAAAAAATCTCGTATCCATAGGCTCTCATTGTTTAAAGTCTTTTATAAATTATATTTTATTGATTATGCTATTACAGTTGTCCCAGTTTTTCCCCCTTTCCCTCCTTTGCCTCAGGCAATTCCCATACCTTTGTCCATGTCCATGAGGCATGCATATAAATTCCTTAGCTTAGCCAGTTCCTACCCTGTACTTTACATCCCCATGGCTATTCTGTAACTACCATTTTGTGCTCTTAATGCTTTCACCATTTCACCTATTCCCCCAAAACCCCTTCCATCTGGCAGCCATCATACTGTTCTCCATACCTATGATTCTATTTCTGTTTTGCTTGTTTGCTTAGTTTGTTTTTTGATTCAGTTGTTGATAGTATGTATTTATTGCCATTTTATTGTTCACAGTTTTGATCTTTCTTTTCTTAAATATGCCTCTTTAACATTTCATATAATAATGGTTTGGTGGTGATGAATTCCTTTAGTTTTTTTTTCTTGTCTGGGAAGCTCTTTATCTGCCCTTTGATTCTAAATGATAGCTTTGCTGGGTAGAGCAATCTCGGCTATAGGTCCCTGATTTTCAAGACTCTGAATATTTCTTGCCAATCCCTTCTAGTCTGCAAAGTTTCTTTTGAGAAATTGGTTGACAGCCTTATGGGAACTCCACCATAGATAACTAACTACTTTTCTCTTGCTGCTTTTGAGATTCTCTCTTTAACTTTAAACTTTGGCATTTTAATTATGATGTGTGTTAGAGTGGGCCTCTTTGCTTCTATCTTGTTTGAGACTCTTTGTGCTTCCTGGATTTGTATATTTTCTTCACCAAATTAAGGAAATTCTCTTTCATTATATTTTCAAAAAGGTTTTCAATTTCTTGCTTTTTCTCCTCTCCTTTTGGAACCTCTATGATGTGAATGTTGGAATGCTTGAAGTTGTCACAGTGACTGCTTGTACCACCCTCTTTTTTTAGATTCTTTTTTCTTCTTATTGTTCTGATTGTTTACTTTTTCTTCCTTATGCTTCTTCCTTATCATTGATTTGATTTGCAGCTTCATCCGCTTTACTACTGTTTCCATGTAAATTGTTCTTTATTTCAATTTCTGAATCCTTTATTCTGACTGGATCTTTTTTAATGTTGTTGAGGTCCTCACTAAGTTCCTTAAGCATCCTTATACCCAGTGTTTTGATCTCTGCATCTGATAGATTGCTTATCTCCATTATGTTTAGTTCTTTTTCAGGAGTTTTGTTCTGTTCTTTCATTTGGGCCATGTTTCTTTGTCTCTTGATTTTGGCAGCCTACTGTGTTTCTTTCTATGTATTAGGTAGAGCTGCTATGACTCCTTGTTTTGGCAGCATGGCCTAATGTAGTAGGTGTTCTATGGGGTCCAGTGGCACAGCCTCCACTATAAACCAAACTGGGTACTTGAGGTACACCCTCTGTGTGGGCTAAGTATAACTCCTCTTGTAGTTGAGCCTTCATTGCTATTGGCAGGTCAATGCAGGGGATTTAGCTGGGCCAGTCTGCTGTGAGGATTGGCTATGACCACTGACCACCAACCTCCATCCTCTGTGGAGGACCAGCTGTGCAGAGACCCATTCCACATAGTAGGGCTTACTTTGGCAGAGTTTTGATGCTTGCTTGTGTTCTCTCTGGCACTGCCCAGCATGAGCTACAAAGCAATCTGCAGCTAGCTGCCTCTTGTACTGAGCTTAGAGGTGCCCTAGGGAGGCCAGGCTATGAACCAAGGCCAGCTGCTGCTAATACCGCACCTGGGGCCACTTAGCAAGGTATGGGGGCTCACTGAGGCCAGTTTCTGCTTGTTTGATTTAGGAAGATCAAAAGCACAAGCCAAGACAAGTCATTTATATGGAAAAGCCACTGTTAACTGCTGGGCGAGCCCATAAGTTGGGTGGGGAGAAGTCTCAGGGAATCACCAGGGTGGAGAAAATAGTGTGAGCCAGGTTGATGAAGTCTCAGGTATGGTGTCTGCCAGGCTCTGTGGCTTTGTGGGTGGAGGGCTCAGAAGAGGAGCAATGGCCTCTGCCAGCAGTTCTATCTTGGAGAAAGCTTTCCTCCAGCTCTTGCCCTGATGCCAGACACTTCATTTCCTCCCCATACGCCACTGGTGCCTTTCAAGCTGCTCCTCTGGTGTTAGAGCTCTGAGGGAGTGAGTCTGTGTGTGGGTCCTTTAAGAACTTCCTGAGAATCCAGTAATTTCTTCCACAGATTCAGTCTCCACTGGATTTTATAGCCAGAAACCACAGAGACTTATCTTCCCAGCACTGGTAACCTGGGTCAGGGAAACTGGTGTGGGACTGGGACCTCTCACTCCCAAGATGTTCCTCCTTATTTTTGTCTGCCACACATGGGTATGGGACACGCTTGCTCTGCATCAATGCATCTCCACATCTCCCCCTCTCCTACCAGTCTGGATGGATGTGGTTCCTTTTTTAATTCTGTGGTTGCAGGACCTCCGTTCAACTCAATTTCTGCTGGTTCTTAGTAATGGTTGCTTTATAGTTTAGTTGTGATTTTGATGTGGTTGTGTGAGGAGGGGAGTCATGTTTACCTAAGCCTCCATCTTGGAGTATATTCCTAAAATCTTTTGAATTAAGATAGCTTTAATTAGTATAAAATTGACCACAATGACATGTTATTATACATTTGAATATATATTTATTAATCATAGAAAACAAAATTATAGTACAGATATATTTTAATAAGATGAATTGAAGTTTAAAAAAATTAGTTTATAAATCATGAACAAATATATATTGTTAGAATTAAGCAAGATTTAGTCTTAAGATGATAGCTTTTTTGTTTTTATGGTTATGAGCCTGAGGAAACTGGTTTGTATAAATAGGTAAGAATGGAAAATTTTTATTTAAATATCAGCACAACTGCTTTAACATTTTCTAGGTTATATTATTGCATAGGAATCTAGCATTTAAAAGGTTATTTATAATTATTGTTCTTTGATAACTTGACCAGGTCCTCCTTCAATTGTGTTGACAGTAATGATTTGGAAACCACATGACTCACAAAAGAATTTGTTAGCCACTAGTAGAGTTCTTCACTTTCTCAAAATTGATCTAAAATTTGATTTTGGTTCTTGATTTGTTGCCCTGGTAGATTTTACAGTCCAGAGAAAGAGCCAGGGTCAGATTTAGGGTAAGATTCAGGAGGCCAACATAAGCCATTCTGGGCTGGGGCTACCAATCTCTCTTTCTTGCACTGTCTTCACAGAACTATGCAGGCAAGAAATTGTACTGAACAAGAAAGTTAGAGAGTGCTGCTTGCACACCATGAACCAAATCTTGAGGTTTGTGTTCATGTCTGGGTACAATATATTGACAGTGTGGACCATACTTTGATCATAAAGAATATGGAAGAATATGAAAAGCAGGCCTTTAGACAAATGGTTAAAGAAACTTCTCTGTCAGGAAAAGGCGTAAGAGAACATAGGTTGTCTATATACAATTCAGAATAAGATTAACATTGCTCAGTATTCTACCAGACAGCACAACTAGGATCCATGGGTCTATCATTGCCCAATACTGTAGTGAGCAGCCATCGTGTTGACACGCTGACAGCAATGCAATGAATAGTCTCCCCATCTCCTCAACAGTTGGAAATGACCAAGTAGAGACTAACGTATCTTTTCCTGGGATGCTGTAGAGAAAAGTTCTGCATCATGCAGCAGAGGGGATGAAATGACCTATAGGGTCCCTTCAACTTTTGAAATCCTAATTACCTTAGCCTAGAGAAAGCAGAAGTGTTCTAAGAGCTGCAATCCCCAGAGTAAATAGTTTCTATGTTGAAATAGTGATATGTTGTCTATTTATAAAATGTGTTACCAGTTGCCTAACACAGTGGAACATTATTTGAACTCTTTGCTGGGTTCTGTGGATGGATTTGCATGGGTTAACCACACTCCTCGGTCTAATCCTCTTGGTAGCCAAGGGCATACAGTTCTGAGACTGCTGGGTTTGGAAGTACAGCGTGTGGCTAAGGCTCAGAACCAAGCCAGGCCGCCCACTTGGGGATCAAAGCAAGAAACTTGGCAATACTCAATCCATTTTCTGACCAGTGTAGTGTACCACACATGCTTCTCTTTACAACAATTAATCTTAACTCAAGGAGGTCGAACTTCATTTAACAGTACACTTGATGCTAAGACCTACGGTAGTCAAAGAGCTATCTGGGTAGCAATTTGAACGATAATCAGTTTTGGAAGGCTCCAGCTGGTCTGAATCATCTTAAAAAAGAGCGTATCTCTGGGAACCATTTGCTGACTTGTGGCTTACTATTTGCCAACATCTACTCTAGGTGTTATTGTTAACACATGCATTTGTTCTGCACTTTAAAATGTATAACATGCTCTTATCTGCATTTATCTCAACCTCTTCAAATATGCCACGCGATCAGACGTTGTTCTTATGCATCACAGTTATATCTTCCCCAAAGCAAAGTCTCCAAATGGTAAATGGATAATTCAGGCAATTTGTTTGAGTTTTAAGATTTGTATACAAGTGCTTAAGATTGTGTACAAACAAGCTATAGTATTAATGTAATTATTTAATTTTCAATATGTTTCAGTTCCATTTTTAATTTACATGAATTTTTATTGACATAGAAATTTAACTTCTGCAAAGTAATATGTGCTCATTTAAAAAATCAAATCTATTAAGAGTATAAAATAAAATTCCTGCTCATCTCCCCATTGCTAAAATTTCACTCCAAAAATAGAATTGTTCATTGCAATCAACCCTTAAAGAGCTCTTATATACATATACAACATGGATTTTTTATTACATGCTCTAATGTAACATACATTTTTAGATTTTTTAATTAAAATTCTACATTTACAGATTTTAAAGAGTCAAATTGTTCTCCAGAGATTGGTGAGGATGCAGCAGTCCCTGAACACTGCACTCCTTCCCACTTCCTGCTCTTCAGAAGCAACCACTTACAAAAGTTTTCACTATTTACTTTGGTATTTACAGTTATGTTTCTTGGGAGTGTGCTTATACTGCTATTTTTCATTTCAGTGTAGGAATGATTTATTGCCCCCTGTTCCATGCATATGTTCATGTATGCACACACACATATTTACTTTCTTTTACTCTCACAGATTATGGTTACAGAGTATTTTTACTAGGTCAGTATTCATTGTTTACATTACAGTATGGATATACTACTCGTATCTGAGCAATGTGGGATCCTATGATTAGTTTAATCTCCCGAAACACTTTTCATTTTGCCTAAACTTAATAATTGCCTTTTTGGTTAATTTGTTTGCATGATTGCTTTTTTATGGGCTTACCACTAATGCATCCCCAAACACTCCCAAACCAGTGAAAATCTAAACTCAGTATGCTTAACTATTGATATTTCATCAATTTTATCTTCTTAAAGTAATGTCTTTGAAAAATATGTTAGAAAAATACATACTTTAAAATTTTAGGGGGTCAATTTATTGTGACCTTTGTCATTTAGATACTGTAAATGCCTCATACTAGTCATTTACTTGGGTTGAATATGTCATACCAAATAATACTGCATTTTATCCCTCTCTCCTTGAGTATTCCTTACTATTTGGCATATGACCAGTACTCGATAAAATGTTCATGTAGATACTGCAGGAAACATATCCTAAAGGGCCACTGATGATTAGCAAAGTTACTCTACCGTATTTTTCTTGTCTCTGTGCTTTGTATACATGTCAACAACAAACTATTCTGAAGAAACATAATCTTTCAAAACTTGTGAAACACATTTGTATTCCATGAAGCCCTTGGGGAAAGCTCTTATTGAGTTAGAAGGGTTAGAAATTGCAACTGTAGTGACCCTAACAGAAAAAGTTCTCACTCATCTACCACAAACAGCTACTAGGAGTAGTTGAAATGTCCTTACCTTTCTTTGTCATCACCCTCCTCACAGCCTCTCCAACCTATAGCTTAGCAAATCCAGGTTGCAAAGAATATATATTTTTTGACCCATGTTTTTAATCTTTCCAAATCCCTTTCATTTCTCTTCCTGTAATAACCAATTACTATTATTGCTTTGACTTGCTTTGTAACCACCTCCAAGGTGACAGTGTTACTGACTTGTAGCATTGTACTGGCCTGGGAAAAAAAATGGAAATCCATTCACTCTGCCCAGGAAACCGATTCCCCTGAAGTGGGATATGTTTTTGTTGCAGAAGTTACAATGAGGTGGGGTGACTGTGCCTACTCCATGCAGTGGTTTTTATCATTGGCCATGGGTGAATTTCAACAATTGTGAAAATGAGGGTAAACTGTTGTAATCTGCCATTAGCTATGCATTTTGATTTCCAAATCTGTCAAATATCTATTTACATATTAAATAAAAGTGTGAAAATCGAGAAAAATTAGAAGGTTTCACATGAGTATTGATGGTAGCCTATTTTATTTCATTTTAATATCACTTTTTGATGTTCTTCTCTTGCTCTTATTGACACATGTAGGCATGTTCTTTGATTCACTTCCTCTTCTCTATTATTTCAGTTATTTGTACAACATGGATGCAGTGTCACAACCTGAGGCACATCTGGTTGTGTGGGTGTAGCTGACTTGTGACCCAATTCCAGAGCTCTCTTTATGACACACCCATAGGTTCTTCTCCATGGCTGCTTTCAGCATCTGCACTGTAGCTGGGTTTTCATGCTGTGTGAAAGAACAAGAATAAGTATTTGTGTGATGTAGGCTGTATAATAGTCTTTGTTAAAAGGACTTTATGATAGAATTTTAACACAGGCATTTCAATAACCCAAAGCTATAATTGTTCTCATTTTCATTAATAGTCATTGGAAAGCATCTTTGTAAATTATGAGACTCTGGGATCTCAGTGTATTTTTGGTTATCATTATACATAGAGTGCCTTGTACTTGCCTGCTGTGCAATAACTATTTGTTGAGTGAATGAATCATCATGGTCAATTCAATATTAAGCTGTATTAATAAGAATTTTTCAATTGCTTTCTCTAACAGAGCACTAAACTACATGGATTCTTAAATACCAAATTCATGGACACGTTTTAACTCTTGTCGGTCTGCTCTGCTGCATTTCAAATGTTGATTACTCCTATGTCCTCGATGATTTCACTGTTTCTGTGGCCTCATCCTGCATCTGCAACTGATTTCTATTATCTTGTCAGTCTCTGCACAGGCTGCTCTTCTTTTACTCACACCTGAAATTCTGTTTTCCAGTGTTTCTGCCAGCATTTGTTTTTCCTACTCTAAATTCCCTCATGGGGCCATCTCATCCAAGATCATTATCTGTTGTAGATTGCATTTAGCCCAGAAGAGAATGAGAAAAGAGAAGTGTGTCCAGGACAGGAGTTTGTTTTTCCTGTTTGTTTTTCATCTGACAGAATTTGGAGGCAGGCCATCTTGAGCTGGTAGGTATAGTGGCTGAAGGAATGTTAGGGCTGATGTCTGTTGGTCTTTTTCTCATGATAAGTCACTGTTGGCTGCTGCAGCTTCAACAGTACAATCTGCATCAGGAGGATGGGAAGAGGACAAGAGCTTGCTGAGTCTGGTACCCTTCTTAGGAGAATTAAAAGAATCATCACTCAGTAACATGAACTTACTTTTCATTTGTCAAAATCCTATCATCTACCTCCATCTATCTGTAAAGAACAGTAGGAAATATAGTTTGTCTTATTTTTAAAATTAGAGTTCTTATTAGTAAGGAAGAAGAGGTCAAACAACACTGTGTATTCTAATGATCCCTAAATTATTGCTTTAACCCTTACTTCTCTAAATTGAAGTTCATTCATCCAAATGTTTATTTGATATCTACACCGGTACAAAAATTCACAATGGCCTTTCAATCCCAACGTGTCCAGATCCCTGAACTTTATCTCCATTTTGAAGTTGAATTCCTTCCCTCACCATCCCATGCACATTCACTGAGTCAGCCACATTTATTTTATACATACTGTATGCAAGGAACCATGCTAGGAGTTAATTCTAAAATACGATGAGACATACTGCCTATCTAAAGGAATCTAGAAGCTATCTAAAGGAGTCCACAAGTGGAGGGTGGCAGGCTCCCCTCCAGGATGCCCCTTACTGCTCCCAGCTGCTGGAAGTGTTGCATACTCACTCTCTCATAAATGCTCTCAGCCGAAAGGGTTTCCTTGCCTATCATCAAACACATTTTCTTGGAGCAGCTGGTTGAAGTAAGAACGTAAAGTCACTGCTTTTTTGCCTTAAGGTCACACAAATATGAAGAAGAGTCCCATGTTCAGAGCTTACTATGGGGGCCATCTGAGGTTTATGAAGTGACTGCATCGTAATCCTACTCCTCTATCAGCTCAGTCTCACTTCATTCACTCACTGTCAGGTATTGCTCCTGAGAGGGATCTCCAGTGAACTTTATGAATGTAAGACTGTTCACCTGGGAATCTGATATGCAATAGGGTACCAGGAGTAGTACTGGGAAACAGAAACTAAAAGGGCATTTTGGAGCTGGATGATTGGCGATATACACCCATCATTTAGATAGTGAGTGGCGTAATGATAGCCCAGACATGCTATAGTGATATTACTGTGACAACTTTCACTGCTGGCGAACTGGCATGGAATAATGGTGGACAGAAATGTACTGGTAGGGAAGTGTCCTGGCCTTGGGACAGTTTGGAGAAGTGGTTATTAAAGAATTATTATATTAGACAACTGTTTCTGGGGGCAAATGATTCAATGGAGAAAGACAATGAGACTGAGGATAATGAATCAGCAATTCAAGGTGAAGTATGAAAGCTAGAGGGTTTCTTGGTCAGCAAATAAACTCTCATCTGCAACCATGGGGCTGAGAAAGGTGAGGAATTAGATCAGCAACTGAGCTACAAGAGTAGCAGAATTCTGAAGAAGTTTGAAATCTCAGTCTCGGCAATTTGGCTAAACCGAGTTCAGGGTGTTAATTTGGTGAAGAGCGGAACCCTGAAACTGGAATGGGGACATGTGGATCAATGCATTAAAAAATCTTGAATCCTCAGATCCCTTTGTATCTTCTGGTTCCACAGAAGTGGCCCACTCCTATCTATGAAAACCTAGCTTTCCTCCCTCCTGGCTCGTGGGTAATGGTGAAGGCACTGCCTCACAAGACAGCACAGACTCCCTTCATGATGTACTGCCACCACTCGTCCTAGACACAGAAGAATAACTGTGGCTAAATAAAAACATAATACAAGTGAGGAAACCATGGGTTTGCGAGAAGAGGGAAGGGGAATATACCACAAAGAGCCTGCAGAAGCAAGCCAGAGCTGTGTGTAAGGGACCAAAGATATTGATCAAGGGGACATTAGTACATAAAGGGAAACTTCATCAGTATGGTAGCACTGTTCTGTGATACAGAATTTACTACTCTGGCAAGGACCCCAAGAGCCTAGGAAAATGTATAGATACGTTGGCTCTAGAAAGCTAGGAGTAGTAGAAATGCCACAACTGCTATGACTGACAAGGAAGAAGGTCTGAAGGCTCAGGAAACTGGCATGCTAGACTGCGCACAGTAGGTAGGGCTGGAAATCCCACTAGACATACTACATTTACTATAGTGATAAAAAAACTCATCGGTGAGCATGACACCAGTATCACTGAGGTACTCAGTGATAGTTATTCTCTATTAGCCTGGATTGAAGCTAGGAGACACTCCTCTTGCATTTGGCTTCCTAATATCAATGAAGATGATAGGGTCCCAGAAATAATAGGGGCTAGGCAGCAGTGCCTAACCAGAAGAAGCCAGGTGGGCACAATTGTACAATGAGCAGGGCAGTTGGAGGGGCAGCCAGGAAAGCCAAAAAGATAAGGAAAGGTGAATAGAACAGAGCATTCAAGGAGCAAGATTGAAGGGCATTCAATAAGGGTATTGCTCAATCTAGTTACAGTAGTCCCCTCTTATCCATGGGCAGGGGGTTCCAAGACTCCCAATGGATGCCTGAAACTGGACAGTATAAAAACCCTATATATACTATGCTTTTTCCTATGCACACACACCTGTAGTAAAGTTTAACTTATAAATCAGGCACAGTGAAAGATTAACAGTAATTTATAATAAAATAGAACAATGTTAGCATAGTCTCTCTCAAACTGTCTCGTACTGCTCTCACGTTCTCTCGTGACGCTGTGAGATGACACGAGGCCGACGCGATGGGACAAAGTGAGGTGCTCAGAATGGTGTGCAATTGAGAACTTATGAAACATGCACTTCTGGAATGCTCCGTCTCATATTTTCAAACCATGGCTGTCCACGGGCAAGTTAAACCATGAAAGCAAAACCATGGATAAGGGGCGACTACTACATTAAAAAGAAATTAAAGAGGAATAATCAAATTTGTGGGCTCCCCCAAATAGTCATGACTCCTTTTCCAATTTATAGGCCAGATCCCTGGTAGGAAGGATGCTCCTTCTGATCTACATGTAATGTAATAGTTCTGTCTGTGAATTGATATACAAAATATAAAATACTTTCTATGAGCACATACACCATGAACTCAAAAACACACATCATAAATCATGACCCAAAAGCAGTTCTCAACATTAGACTTTATCTCTTGTCTTCTTACTTGAAATTTAAAAATGAAGCATTACAAAAAAGAAAATATTAAATACTGTCTATAATTTCAGAGTGAGATATACAATAGGTCTCTTTTTGCTTTCTCCCTTTATAACTTAGATTGGACTGGAGAGTTCCCAAACTGAACTTGCCATGAGACCAACAAGTTTGATCGTCTGAAGGGTGAGGCAGAGGGCACTCAGTGGTGGGCTGGGGTCATCCAATGAGGGGGAGTGAAGGGAAGAGAGCACTCCTCATACTGAACTCTTTGGGATGCCTGAAAACAATGTTTATGCTAGGGGCTGAATCATCAGTTCATTCATTCAGCATTCAGTACCTACTATGAGCCAGGCACTGCCTAGGTTCTGAGAACTTCAAGTTCCTGAAGAACCTGAAGAGAGCATGGTCTATGCTGTCCTGAAACTTCTGTCAAGAAACCAAGACCAATAAACCAAAGATTATATCTTACAGTGTGACTTTGAACTAATCAAAAGGAGATTGTGATTCAACAGTGGCTTGACCATACACTGGGTGTGTGGCCTTGGTTATTACGTTACTTTTTCTTTCTGTATCTAAACAAAATACCTGCACCTTCTTCTGAGGGTCATTACGGAAGAGAAAGTGTAATAAAGTACCTAAAGTACTTAGCAGAGTGCCTAGCACATTGAAAGTGCTCTGTCAGTGTTTGCTATTGGCATTGCTATTGTTATTGTTGACATTATTACCAAGGTAAGAAATGCTGTGAAAAATATTGTCATTGAGTCTGCTACTGAGTTAGACTCCAGCTTCTAGGTCCTATTTAGAAAACAAAAGTGCCAAAACCCGTAGTGACCTTTGATTTCCACACGAGACTTTCAGTCTTCTATATTAAAGTTTTTCCTTTTGCTTTAATAAAATAAAAATATAAAATCTTTCTATGTGGCATCTTCACACCCATTAACTAATTCAGTCATCCTTCCTTTCACTTATGCATATCCATTCCAATTGTCATTTCAGTAAGTGCCTGCTCTCTTCCCAGCAATGTACTAGGTGTGAGGGATACCCAAATGAAAAACACAGTCCTTGTCCTCAAAGAGCACTCTCTTCGAATTAAACCACAACCTTATCAATTATAGATTATGTTCTTTTTAAAAATATATGCCTTCAGGTCAGAAAGACTAATTAATCCTTCCAATGTCTTACAGCCAGAAAATGGGGCCAAGCCTCTAACTGACTATTAAACTTAGGCTTTTTTTTTTCTGTGCTGGAGAAGGTATTTCATTGTAAAGAATTATTGGTCTTGTGATTAAACATGATTCTTCTAATCATAAATAAAATACAAAGAGTGATATTTGTGTTTATATCTGTGACTTGAAGTTTGAGACACAATGATAACCTAGGCCGACGAGGCACCCTACCCAGAGTGGCATTAAGACTAAAATAGGGGAATATTTGAAGTCACCGTTGGTGGGTAGCTGGAGACGGTCACTGGCACCATTGTTCTGGTCTCTGAAAAGGAGCACTGAATGTACAAATAGAAGGTCAAAATAGAATAGTTCTCTAAATAGATTGTGAGTATATGAATAGCTAGCTGGTTGTGGATCAGACTAGCAGACGACATTTAGAGAAGGAACTAAAAAAATGAAAAGCTAAGGAGTAAAATGGGCCAGATATACTCAGATCTGCCGGTGCCATGTAAAACACCTTGCCAAGAGAGCAGAACCCCACACGTTCCCGGAGTAGAAGGGAGCAATGAACCTTTGAGACCAGACAGAACCTGGACAGGCCATAAGAACAACTTAACTATCAAGAATATAGCAAGTGAAGAACAAAACAAAGTAAACCAAAACCACAAAATTTTGGTTTAACTTTGTAAGTAAAAAAATGAAAAAGGAAACTCTCATGATATTGTATTGTGTTCCCCAGGGCTGAAAGAGGCTGCCATGAGTAATCTGTGCAGAAAAACCAGGCACACATACATGCGTATGCATGACCGTCTGTCAAACATTTTGTGATTAATAAATAAGTTGAAGATTGAGATTCAAGATCCATTAGTTATTAGTCCTTAGTGCTGCTTCCCAAAACTGGCTAAAATAACTCTTCAAATTTGGTTTGTCACCCGGCCACTCCATCCATTGAGAAAGGGCAGAGTGCTGCCTGATTTGGGGGAAAATAGTGTCGGGTTTCAGATTGATCATTGAAACAACCAGTGACACTAGTTTCACTTTCCTTGAGTGTTTTCAGGGGAGTGGGTGCCAGGAATTGAAGGAAGGAGAGGAAGGGAAGGCAGGGCAGGGAAGGCAATGCCAAGGTAGATACCCTCTCTGGTGGCAGCGCCCCTTGAAGTGCCCACCACCCAGTGGAGAAGATGAGTGCAGGTAACTTAGAGTAAATCACTCTCTGAATGATTTCTTTTTAAAAGAAGCCTTAATTATCTGTTGTGGCTGACTCCAGTAACTAAATTAGCCAAATAAACACAAGCTTTGCTTTTCTTTTTTTGTGCTGAGGAGATAATCATTTTAAAAATAAGCGAAAGCTGCTGTGCTAATTAAAGCATGGTCTGAAAAGACCTTAAAGAATAACAATTCCAGAAACAAATGCTGTAGAAGACGTGAGTAAAGCTGTTTCCATACAATTCCACTACCGAACTGTGCCCAGTTCTCCCAGAAAAAGTGTTTACTTAGCTTGATTTAAAGAGAGATTAGGGCGTGAGCAGATGGAGCCCATTTGAAGCCGTGTGGCGGCTCTGCGCCTGTGAGACTGCTTGGAGCCTGGGCGAGGACGCAGCCGGAGGAGGGCTGGAAGGAGGGAAGCAGGGTATTCCAAACGCGCCAGCTGCTTCCAGATATCTTTTACTCTCATAAAATATTGGAACCTGGTACTGGATCTGATTCTGGGTTTCAAGGAAGCAAAATCATAAAATATGCTTGGCCCAGCTCTCCTTTCAGCGTAAGCAGAAAGAAGTCGCTAGGAGGTCATGGCCAAGGAGGGCCATAAAGATCTAGGTTCAGAAAACCCCCCTAAACAACATTGACCTACTTTTGATTTTGGTGGGGATATAGTTGATAAACGTCCTAAACTTGAATCTTCTTCCTTTTAAACTCCCCAGTTAGTAATTCTAGGTAAAAGGAAACAACAGCCAAAAAAAATAAAACCCCATCCTGTATTCGGGTATATGCTGTATTTTTGACAACCCTGTCCAACAGAATTGTCTGTTCTATAATTCTGCACTAATATAGCAGTCACTATTTACATGTGACGATTGACCAATGAAATGAATATGAATTTTTTTGTTCTTTTAGTCAAACGAAAATTTAGTAAATAAAAAAGAACAGGTTTGGAGTAGAAATACCAGTGCACTGGTATTTCTCAATATGGGATTTCTACTAGGATTTCATGAATAAAGAAATAGTAAACAGCAGAAGATAGGTGAGGGATCAACATTGAGCAATGCAGCTTAGAGATTAGTTCTACCCAACAGTTGTTTTGGTCAATGAGTAAAAACCATTCAGGGCTATAAAAAATCCAAGGGTTCTCGATCTGTTTGAAAGACCCACACGGGTCAGGAACAAAGTCTAAGAACAATAATTGCTGCATAAAAAATAATTGCAGCACTTCATAAATCTAGGTTTAATAACATTTTTAGTGCTAAAATTTTTTACCCTTTATGAAACTATAGTGAAATAAGACATTTTTTTAAAGCCCCTAGTTGGCAAAACGAAAAGCTGGCTACCCTGATCCTATCTAGCATACATACGAACTGCTGCTGGATAAGGAAATGTGAAAATCCATGAACCCATAATGTAGTCTACTTGTTACTTTGCAAATGAGGAAATTGAATACTGAGAAGGTCAAATGACTTGCTTCTGCCTACCCTATTTCCCCAGCAACAATTTAAGTCTAGCTAGTCTTAATCTCCATCCCTCCTCACTGTACCCACAGTCATCCCAACCACCTCATAAATGAAACTACAGCTTTAGATAAGTTCATAAAATAGGTAATCCATTGAGGCTTTCTGTTTCAATTTTTCATTGTTACTTGGAAGAGTCTGAATGTCAAAGATGAGTGATATTCCTTTTTATGAAGTGTAGCTTTGGACACCATGAGCTTATCCACACTATACAGTGATCTCTCACCTATCATGGGAATTACGTTCCAGAGACCCCCGCAATAGGTGAAAATCCAAGAAGTAGCGGTGTTATATTTATTTTACTATTTATATATATTTTAAGGCTTTATAAACCCTCCCCACACTCCTATAAACCTTTCCCACTCTCTTATTAACCTTTCCCACACTCTTATAACCACTTCATATGCTCTTCAACACTTTCTTTTTTTTTATTCTTTATTTTATTGATTATGCTGTTACAGTTGGCCCATTTTCCCCCTTCACTCCCCTCCACTCTGCCCATCCCCTCCCACCCACATTCCCCCCTTTAGTTCATGTCCATGTGTCATAAGTTCTTTAGTGTCTACATGTCCCATACTATTCTTACCCTCCCCCTGTCTATTTTCTACCTACTGTCTATGCTACTTATTCTCTATATCTTTTCCCCCTCCCTCCTCCTCCTACTTCCCTGTTGCTAACCCTCCATTTGATGAC
>PVIA01009244.1:0-63066 GCA_004024845.1 Tonatia bakeri
CGGCGGAGCCTTAGGTGTTCACCAGGGTGGGGCACCCCGGTTGCTGGGTTGTGATGTTGTATGTGGGGGGCAGGGTCTGAGAGGGAACAATGGCACCTGCTCCACTCTCTCTAGGACCTCAGTCCCCCCTGCCGCCTCCCACAAGCAAACTGGGCCCTTCTGGTGCTGGCTCCCGGGCGCGTGGGCTTGTGCACTTTCTCAGACTCTGTGGGTCTCCCCGAGAACTCTCCTGTGAGGCTGAGAGAGTCTCCCGGCCTCAGCTCCCACAGGTGTTTTCAGTCGGTGCTCTTAGGCTTTGTTTCCCAGGGGCACTGGGTCCCTGGGTTGCACGGTCTGTGTTGCTGCCCATTTTCACCCAGTCTGTCTGCACGCGAATGTGTGGCTGCGGCAGCCAGCTGCCTTGAGCCTCTCACTGGGTCTGCTCGTTGCCTCCCGCGCCCAGGGTCCGCCACCGGTCCGACACCGGTCGGTCAGCTGCCGTCTGCACCCTGCGCGCCTGCCAGTCACTGCTCTTTCCTGTCGGGACCCCTCGACCTCTCTCCATAGACCTGCGACTCCGCCCCTCCTTACTGGTTTGGATGTATGGTAGTCAGACTTCCATTCAGTTCATTTCCCTCTGTTCTGGTTGTTTTTTGTTTCTCAATTTTTGTTGTCCTGAGTTTTAGTTGTGCGAGGAGGCACAGTGCGACTACCTATGCCTCCATGTTGGCCCAGGATCGGACTTTGGAATTTTTTAATGCCTCACCTCCCCCCAGTGATTCTAACTTGCATCCAGGGTTGAGAGCCACTAGGCTAGATGGTCTTCAGTGTTCCCTTTAGCCTTGGAGACAAGAGCTGTGTTCTTTTTAGCAAAAGGTTCTTGGTTTGAAAAGGTGGATGGCTGGTTGTAACTGCTGAAAAGCTGATTGAAAGCTCTTTGTGCTCAGGCAATGGGTCCCCGATAACCCTGGAGGGCGATTCTAAGAGTGAGGTTCAAAGCCCAGCCGCACTGAGTTCAGCAGGCCTGGCGGGGTCTGGCAACCTAGTAGTCCGGCTCGGTCCAGAGCGGGCAGCCTCTCCACCGCTCTTGCCAGTAGCTGCGAAGTGGGAAAGTGGGCCTCAGGTTGCCAAATCTTGGTACTTTTCCAGACAAACCAGGAATCTGGCAAAAGATACTGATTTTATTATGTTAGTAAAAAATTCAAATTTTTGATAAAACAATACACAAGCCAAATAAAACAAAACAGCCAGCTGGATTCAATCAGCAGGCTTTACTTTGATACCTCTGGTTTAGAGTTTTATTAAAAAGAACTGGCTTTCATTTTTATTAACCCATTGCTGCCTGACATGTAATCTTTAGAGAGACCATGCTCATGTTGATGCCATGTGTTTTACTCTTTATTTCCAAACTGTAACATCTAGCTGAGGAGACATGAAAAACTCCCATGCATTTATTCACTAATGGCCAGTGTGTGTTTACCTGTCCTTTCCCTCCCTCCCGTATTGTTCTGAAGCAAACCTCAGGTATCATATCATCCCATCCATAAATATTTAAACATAACCACAAACAATGATCGCACCTAAAAATGAATAAACATTTCTTAATAATATCCAAAGTTCAATGTCCAGTCATCTCAAAATGTCATCATTTAAAAAAATTTAGTTTGAGTCAGAATCCAAATAAAGTCCACACACTGCAAATGACTGATATGCTTATGTTTGCTTTTGATATTGTTTTTGCACATTGATCCTGCCGAATCGGCTATTATAAATGTGTTTGTATGTAACCTTCCTCTAAAGGATTTGTAAAAAATGTAATGCAGGTTTGCAAGGCCACGCTCTGTGATTATATTAGAAGTTAGCTTAATATAGTAAGTCTTACAAACAGCTAAATTCTGTCAGAGAAAAATCCACTTTTTAATGCATGATTGAATATTGATAATTAAGGGGAACTATGAGGAAGTCACGTGCAAAGATTAATTACCAACTGAGCTCTGAGAACATTTTCTTCCTTTGTAATCTTACCTCCTGAGAGAAATAGTCTATATTGGTCCTAGAGTGAATTGACAGATGTGTCCAGAAAAAAAAGCCAGACTTTAATCTTTATTGGTCATGCTTAATTGGATGTACTATTATTTTTATTTGCAGAGAGAATATTTTGCAGTTAATTCTTTCTGTTACGCTGCAATGGGGAGGTTGGGGGTGGTGAGGCCTTTTTCACTGTACTGGATGTCTGAGATTATGAATTCTGGGATTCTAAATATTCCTCCTTTTTGGAAGTGTTTGAAATCAACTTCTTACAATGGAAAGTCAAATGGTGTGCATCCAGGTCATCCTCCACGGGCCGGCTCTCTTCACAGCGGTCACTGGACACGGGCAAAAGGGGATGCCCTTCCCGCTTTAGAAAGCACTTGAGTGAAACTGACCCCTGAAATGAAATCCAAGTTTATTAAAATGAGGGAAAATATTGTGAGTCTATCAATTAAGAATCCAGACAGGTACAGCCTTTGCACCTGCTGGTGTGTGTTGCACTTGGGCACCTACCCAGGCTTCTAAGAGGCATCCGCAGGCCAGTCTGTGGCTGGCGGCAGTTCCGGTTTAGTTTGCAAAGGTGGCTGGTGGCCGGTGGCTAATTACATGTTTGATGAACTTGTTGTTAAGACAATGCCGCATGTGTCCTCCCCCAGCTGCAAGTTGCCAGGTTACTGGAGAGTTTCCTGCATGGATACTAATTACACCTAATTTGGTCCTGAGATTTCTGCATTTGTCTTTCTGTCACAAAGTTTGTGATTACAAATCGCTCATGTTGATTGGGAATGAGGCTAAATTTCCGATGGTTGACACATGTAATAAAGCCATTCATGAAACCAGCAGTGTTTAGCTATCTTTACAAAACACAGAACATCCACAGTTATTTGCATCCCTGAGAAAAGTTTGCTTTCTCTAGGTATTTGTTTTCACAAGGAATTAATTACCTGAAAACCGTGGACAAAGCTTCCAAATGTGACACTGTATAGAAAAGACAGCCACATGCTCTCTAGGAAGGGACAGCCATTTCATTCCTGAGGGGTGTGTATATAACCCACACGGGGAGGCAGGAGGGACAACCTCGTTCTCTGGAGGGGGTATTGGGCCAATGTCACCCCGGCCCTGGGAAGCCCTACAGAAGAGTGCTCATCCTGAGTACCGAAAACGGCAGGCCGCCCCTTACAGCAGCTTCACTAACCAAGGGTTTTCTGGGCCAGGGGCCCCACTGCTGGCCGGGTGCCTGTCTGTGGGTAGTAGGAGCACAGGCAAGACCTGGGGCCCATAAGTGGGGCTGGGGCCCTCTTGCTTCTCTCCATATTTGCCTAAAGGTTTTACAAGGAGCCTGGTCAAGACACTGACTCAAATACTTTTCTCCTAAGACACTAACACTTCCTCTCCTCCCCAGAAAGAGCCTGGTGAATATCCCTGCTGCTGCTGAGGGGATGGAAGGCCCCGGTTACAAGCCTGAGATGAAGAGTGGTGTGAGGCGAGGGAGGTGAGGGAGGGGGGTGAGGAAGCATCAGGGGAGAGCAGAGGCACAGATGGTTGGCCATGCTGGTGGGGGTTTGGGGGCCAGGAACAGAGGTGGAAACGGGGGTGAGAGGGTCCTACCCAAGCTGATCTGGCTGCAGGGAGGGTGGACAGGTTGGAGCAGGTGCTGTAATGCCACTAGGGAGAAAATGGTCAGTTGAGAACTGTTCCAATCCAGGTCCAGGGGCCAGATCTGTCCTTTGTCCTTGCCAGGTCTGTGAGCTGGGCCTTGGGTTTTCCATCTTTATCCATCTTCAGTGAACTGCAAGTATCTGGAAACGGAGCCAGGAGCTAGAGAGCTGCTTCTGAGGTGGCACAACCTTGTGCTGCCTTCCTGTTGGCTGAATCTCCAGGTGCTTTGAAAGATGTTTTCAGTCAGTTAAGTTTAGTCAGTTCAGTTGAGATAGTTTAGTCTGTTGAGTCGCTCTGAGTTGATTTTATTTGTACTTACAGGTTGGTCTGCTCACCCAAGAGATGGAGGTCACCTTTGTGGTTCTGTCCAAAAAGCCTTCTGTGTGACCACAAAAATCAGAAATCAGAGAGGTCCGAGGTGTTCTTTCCCAACCAGAAAAAAACAGCTCACTTGCTCTATACAGGTAGTCTCTCTTCCAATAGGTGATCATAGATCCATACAGAGTAACTCAAAGCATCCATGTTACTCTAGAGGTGAGAAAACCAGTCCGGTTAACTGATAGCACAGAGGTGTTCCACTTCCCTGACTACCAAGATTGGCCAAGTGCCTACTCACAGACCCATGGAGAAAAGCTCAGATAACCTTGTTTTTCCTTAACAATGGCAAGGGCTAGCCCTGGCTGAGTGGCTCATTTGGTTAGAGTGTCATCCCATGCACCAAAAAGTTATAAGTTTGGTCCCTGGTCAGGGCACATACTTAGGTTGTGAGTTCAATCCCTGGTCAGGGTGCAACTGATCATTCTTTCTTTCTTTTTCTCCCTTCCTCCCTCTCTAAAATCAATAAACATATCCTCAGGTGAGGATTTTTAAAAA
The DNA here is from genome assembly GCA_004024845.1 of Tonatia bakeri. Taxonomy (NCBI): domain Eukaryota; kingdom Metazoa; phylum Chordata; class Mammalia; order Chiroptera; family Phyllostomidae; genus Tonatia; species Tonatia bakeri. The sequence continues at coordinate 4,543 of PVIA01009244.1, forward strand.
TTAAAAAAAAAGAATGGCAAGGGCCAGTGACTTCAGGGTCTGTAATTGTGTCCTTCTCAAAACCTTGCCTGACTCTACTAGGGTTAAATATAAATTATAATTATAATAACATCAAGCAAGTTCAAGCCACAGTGGCCTTCTCAGCCACCGGGTTGGAAATTCCATAAGGGCAGAGACTGTTTTTTTTCTTTTAACCATTGTGTTCTTATTTCCTGAAACACTTCCTGGTACATAGTAGATGCTCAATAAAGTTATGCATCAATGAAATGGATGATGTGCTGAAAAATAGTGAGGTTTAGTGATACCAATACTTACAAGTGACCTGACTATGTACAAGTTTTATTATTCTGCTTAGCCTCAGTTTTTAAACTACAAAATGGAAATCTTATCTGCAGGTTGTGAGAATTAAAATTAAATGGGGTTATTTCATAAAGCCTCTGGTCTATAATGGATATGCAAAGAAAGTTTCTCCCTACATGCCCTCCGCTTTGATCCTAAGGCAGTCAAGGCTGAGTTCCAGCTCTCATCCTAGTGGTTCAAACTGCATTGTGGAATTCATCTAGCTTCTTATGAAGGAAAGGTTTTAAATGTTAGAGAATGAATTTTCATGGTAAGAGCTGCATCTTATTTTATTTTCTATGATTTTATTTATTTATTTTTGGATAGAGGGAAAGGGAAGGAGGAGAGGAAAAGAAACATCAATGTGTTGTTGCCTCTCACGCACCCCCTAATGGGGACGTGGCCTGCAACCAGACATGTGCCCTGATTGGAATTCAAATCAGTGACCCTTTGGTTCACAGGCCGGCATTCAATCCACTGAGTCACACCAGCCAGGGTATAACTGCATTTTATAAAATGCTTTGATAATGTAAAATAATGAGATTATTAAGGACAACCTCAGAAAAAAAACATATAACATTTTCTGAATGCAAACAGCACACAGTAAGCTTTGATAATATTTGAGTATATGAATGGACAGTGAGATAAATCTAGCCTAAAAGTAAAGGCTTTACTAAATCTTGCCCTTTATTATCAGTAAATTTCATTTTAATCAAAGTAGCCTATCCTGTTTTCAAGTGCTCTCATTTTGTCATTGGGCTTTCCTTTGATCACACTAAAATGCAAAATTTATATTTTTGAATTGAAAAAAAATTTTCATTCCAAATTTCTTTAATTTTCCAGGCAAAAACGTTAAGTCCTTAGTAATTATGCATGAGGTTTAAGCCCTTCAAACATCCTTCATTCTACCCTGTCTTTTTTTTTGGTATTTCTATACTGCACAGAAGACGTTTCTGTCTACTTACAAGATTTTCAGTAGTGCCCAGGGAAGCTCTGGGCGTGGAATAAACACAAGGAATTGCTGCCAAGAGGAAGGCTGTGATGTTTTCCACCAATGAGAGAATAACAGTGTGCCCAGGAGAGGCGGTGGGAGAAGCTTCTTGCGTCTCAGTTCCAGAAAGGAAAATTGAAGACTTATTTTAAAAGCTGCTTCTGATGCAAGAACTTACCTGCAGGAGGTTGGGGGTGAGTGGATAGGGCTCTACTTTGAGATTACTTTCCTAGGGCAAATTGACTGTGACTCAAAATCTGTGAAAAGGAAGAGAGAGACAGACAGACAGTGCTTCTTCTTGGCTTGAGACATCCCATGCCAAATTTCTTCCCACTACAAATTTTCATGGTAAAGCCAGGAGACAATGGCCCAGCCTAAGCTGTGCTATTGAAAACAGCAGCCTGTGGAAGAGAACCACAAAAGCAGCCTCAACTGGGAGAGGTGGGGGAGGCCATCCAGAAACAGTGCCCACCCTAACTGGTCTCCCTTCAACCCCACTGCCCCTCACCTTCACCAACATATGTGCATACATCCCTGTCCATTCCTCTTAGTCTTCCAGTCTGCTCTATGTCAGGTCAGGCTTACCAGGAAAGGCAGCCACCTGTTCCCTGAGGACGTCTGCCACTGCAGGCCCCTTGCTCCTTCCACTCAGGAGATCTTGGACAGACCGGGAGACTGAAGTTTTCACGTGGAATGGGCCTGGAGCAGGTGGAGAGACAACCATAGTAATGTCTTTAAGGAACATCCATTTTTATAGACAACGGGCTCAATTCTGTCTTCTGCTGCAGGATGAGGAGCCAGGGCATCCCAGAGACTTCTCAATGGGCAGAATGCATTAGAATGTCTCACCAAGGGATCACTTCTGGGAAGCAGGGCTGGAGCAGCTTGCCTAGCTCATTCATTAAGTTCTGATGGCCTCAGTCTGGGAGCCACAGGGCGCTAACAGTTTCCTTACACTTCTTATCATGTAATCTGCATAAGTCTCTGAGGCAAAAATGGTCTTTTACATGGATTAGGAAATCAGACACATGGAGTCTTTTGGATGCTTTTCCCCAATCAAATAACTAGTATGTGGTAGAAGATCCTGGACTCAAAACGCAGTGCCCAATTGAGGCTCCCAGTGCATTTTCTGTGCTGCAAAGCCGGTTTTTCTCTCCCCGTCCAGCAGATGAGGAAATAATAGATTTAGCAGGGTTTTCAAACAGAGAAAGCCATGCCAGGTCATCCAGTAACCCCTGCACCTTCCCTGCTCCCTCCAGATGTATTAAATCCAAAGGAAAACTCAACAGCAACTTTGAGTTGTGCTTTTGAAAGAAAGCAAACTTGATCCTTGCTGATTTAATTCCAATTTCAAAATCAACCCGGAGAAAACACATGTCCTCACAGAGCCATTACGTTGGGCAGTGGTGAGGAGATGAAGAAAAATAAAGCAGGGCGAGGGGATGGAGAATGGAAGGGTAGAGATGGCTCTCTCTCTTCAAGTCAGGCGTCTCTAGCAGTGTGAACTGTTACCAATCTCTTTCTTGGACAAGAAGGAAGCGTGGCAGTGCTTGTAGGTACACACATGGGTGCCTGTACTGCATGGAAAGTTGTTGAAATCTGAGAATATATCTGTCAAAATAGACTTCTTGTGGTTAAATGGGCCCAAATTCATAACCCAAGTCTAGCAGCTGTTACTGACAGAGGCCTCTTTATGCCCTCTTCGTTTTGAGAACAGCCACAGACTAAGTTTTCAACCTCCTGTACTAGGTATGCTCCTGCAACCTAAGTCAACCACTCTAAAGGAGTTCCTGGTTGTGTTTCTACCAATGGACTGAGACCTGCCCCTCCAATCAGCATTGCATAATTATACCCTCATTTGCGTCTATACCGGCTAATCAGAATGCAAGATGCCGACCAATCAGAGCTGTATTTTGGAAACATCATTTGCATTAAATGTAACTAATTGGGAACCTGGGCAGGGGCTTTCCCTATAAAAGGCAGCCTCCCCACTTTGGCTTGAGGAAGTATACTTTCAATTTCTGCCATGAGTGCTGTTTTTCTCTGGTTTGCAATCTCTTTCACCTGAAGAAAGTCTCTCTGTTTTCTAACATTCTTTTTGGGAAATTTTGTTGACGGCTGGGAGCAAGGACAGTGAAGAGTGGGGAGGAACAAGGGATTAAGCAAAATTTGTAAAGGGTGATTGTTCCTTGGGCTTCCCTTTCTGTTTTCTTTCAACTCTTTAATGATCTCCCAGCACACGCAATTCTTCTTGTCTGCACCTGCGACCTTTGCTACATCCTCTGCTTCCTGGGCAATTCTGCCCTGAAGATGACAGTCCTCACTTCCTCTCCCCCCACATCCCTCAGATGTCACCGTTTCCTTGCCTTGCCTCCTGCAGCATGTACACATCCTGTGTTTCACTCCTCCGGGGCCCATTAAACAACCAGGTAGCAGACTTTCCTCTGAACCAACTTAGTGGACGTTGCAAATGTGCCCTCGTGGAGGTGCCCCGGGGCCTCTTCGTATCTTCACGCCCACCTCCTCTGCGCTCTCGTCCAGTTTCCAGGCTTTAAATCATCTCTGAACTGATGCTCTAGAACCTGCACTGCATGCAGCCTGCTCTCTGTGCCTACCTGACTTTTCCACTGAGAAGCCTAATACGTACATCAAGATGGAGACTGTGACCAGTCCTGGCTTCCGTCTTCAGCCTTCTCCATCTAAGTAAATGGAAACTCTATTTTTCCAGCTGCTTGGGATGACACGTGTGGGGGCATCCTTTACTCTCCCTTTATTCTCACACCCTGACAGGACTAGTTCACCTTTGAAAGAATTTAACCTTTTCTCACACCTCTGCTACCACTTGGGTCTAAATCACCATCAGGCCTTTTTTTTTTTTTCCAGATTTTTTTTCATTTTAAGAGAAAGGGGATGGGAAGGAGAAAGAGGAAAAGAAACAATCGATGCATGAGAACAAACATCCACTAGTTGCCTCTTGCATACCCTCAACTAGGGGACCTGGCCTGCAACTCAGGCCTGACTGGGAATCGAACTGGTGACCCTTTAGTTAGTAGACTGGTGTGCAGTCCACTGAACCATGTGAACCGGGGCCGAATCACCGTAATGTCTTGCTTTGGCTATTCTCACATCCTTCTAACCCTTTCTTCCTGTGGTCTGCTCTTTGCTCAGCAGCCAGATCAATCTTATTGAAAAGCAAATCTGATCACCTGGCTTTTCATTTACACCGCCCAGTGGCTCTCACCTCACTCAGAGGAGTCGAGCTGGAAACTCTGCTGCTCTGGAAAAAACGAAATAATAAAACACGCCCCGGCAGCTCTAAGTCTTTTCCTTTTGTTCTCCCTGCTTTTCCAGAGGAGTGTCGGGGCTGCAGACGTTCTCAGGGCCCACCCTCACTGCAGACTTACCCTCATGTGCTAACGAGTCAGTCATTTTAACGTCGGTCAAGATGAGATATGCTAAAAAATGTCTTTTTCTGGTATCTGAAAACTCTCCCTAGTAGCCCTGCAAGAAAAAACCTTCAAGTGGCTTTCTCTAAGGACAGGTTGACCCTTCGTCCCCACCCTACAGGAGTCGCCACTGTGTCACCATCAAGCCGCTCAGCCTGCCCCCTATGGGAAATGCCTGTGATTTGTTTCCAGTAACATTTAACCCAGCAGCTTTCTTCCACTTGGGCCTTCAACCACTTTCCCCCTTTTTATTTATGTCCCTTTAAGAAAACTAAGTCCATTTTAATTTTATGGGCTTCACAGAACTAGGACAATAGGACAATGTTTGCTCGGATCAAGTTTTTTTGTGTGAATTTTTCTGGCAGAATCAGTGTTTGCAAGAAGCAGATAAAACTTGACTGTTGGAGAACCTCGCTGTAGCAGGCAGCTGCCTGCCAGCAAATCTCCAGTTAGCGACCGAGCTGGAGTCATTGTTAGCCAGGTGGGAGAGATGGGGGGAGAGAAAACCCTAGAGCTTCCTTGTTAGGCTCCAAATGAAATGAGTCGTTGTTCAGCAATTACTGTAAGACAGCAGCCCTGGGTACATGAGCTCTCTGAAGATAGCATCTCAGCTTGGTCTGCCCTCCTTGCACAACACAGGTGCATATGCATCGAGGAAGCCCCACAGCCCCAAGATATTTTATTCGCCTCACACTCGGAGGAGTTCACTGACGAGAATTCAATAGAAACGGTTCTCTGTGTGAAAGTAATTTCAGAAAGTAATCTAGTTTATGGAAATGAAAGGCATCAAAACACAAAAAAAACACTGTTTCTCTACAAGTGCTTTGCCTCAAATATTTGACATGGAAATTTGTATAATCCCTCTGGGGGCACGTGGGTTTCACCAGTGTTAACATCTTTTGAAATGAATTTCACAAATGTTTATTTGCCGTGCCAGGCTGACAAATAATTTAGAATATTGAGGCAGCTTACCGGAATCAAACTTAATGATATGGATCTCGGAAGATTGTGGAGGTTAAAAGTGTGAATTTTAATTGGGTGTGTGGGGTGACTTCACTTTCAAATACTGCACCCGGGGAGCAAAGGTGTCACCTGGCTGCCCTGGGCCCCCAAATCTCCTTGCTCCGTAACACACCTCAGAAATGACAACAGAGGTCCACTGCTACTTCATTTCTCACTTCGGAAACAAGTCTTACTGTATCTGTCTGGAGGGGGAGGGGGAGGTCGTGAAGCAATGAGCAGGCTCAGGTGTGATGTAGGCACCTAGTGACATGGGGCGGCTGCTTCTCACCACTCCTTAAGAGTAGGCACAACATAAGCCCTTAAGAAGACAGGCTTCACGTTAGAATAGAATCAAGGAAGAGCAAGAGCGGGAAGCTTATGTTTCTCATTATCTGAACCTGAGTGCCCATGGAACCCCCTCTTTTCTTCCTTCAGAGGGAGTGCTTTAGAGAACCCCTGTGCTTCCTTGAAAACCTCATGAGGAGGGTCCTTCCTGGGGGCCATGGCCCCAGTCAAAGTTGTTGTTTAAGCACCCTTCTTTTACAGAGGTCGGCAGTTTGGCTGGGTCTGCAAGGGGTGTGAGGATGAGAGCACCCCCACAGACCTGGGTTTGCTGCGCCTTATTCACCCTTCTCAGCCTTGATGACCACTGAATGCTGGTGGCTGTGCCCAGGCACGAGGGAGGTCTGCCGTAGCAGGGAGTCGTAATACTTATATAAGACCTAAAGTGGGGGTGCTCAGCCCCTGCAGGCGGTAGAAACCATGGGTGGGACAGTGGGCTTTTCCACACTTCCACCTTGGGACCTATCTTCCAAGTGGGTCCTGACTGCCGTCCTGCTTTCTGGAAGCCTCCTGAGCACGTCACTCTTCAGCTTCCACCCGAGCCTGTTCCCCTTCCTGGAGTTCCGTCTCAGTTTATGACACCAGTCATCAAATCTAGAAACCTTATGTCTTGCTTTTTACTCTATCTCCACTGAGTCACTTGCTGAGTTCTATCGTGGAGTCTTCTATCTACTAGGATTATTCAACAGGGCATAGTGGACAGGATAACTCTTCATTGTGTGGGACTGTCCTCTGCATCACAGGTTACTTAACTCAGCTGACCCCAGCCACCCAATGCCAGTAATGCCCTCCAGTCACCGTGACAATTGGAAGCAGCTCTAGACATTCCCAAATGTCCCAGGCTCAATGTCATCCCTGTTGAAAAACACAGGAACTTTTCTTCTGGTTTTCTGTCACTAGCCTGGATTCCGACAACTTACTTTTCATCTGAGATTTTGGATTTGGGATCACCAAATTGGCCCTCTCACGCCTAATCTCTCCTTTCCCCAATCCGTTTTGCACAAAGCTGTTAAGTAACATTTCTAAAGCACGGCTCTGATTGCGTTACTCCCTGTTCTAAACATTTAGTGGCTCCCGGCTGCCTCTGCAACAAAATCTCACTCCTCGGCTTCGAATTCAAGACTTTTACAAACTGATTTTAATGTTCTTTACTTTTCGCTGCTTCCCTTTCTTACGTGCCCAAAGGAATGATGGGTGACTATTTGGAATAAGTACTGATAGCTCCTTGCAAATGGAGCCCACAGCAGATGATTTGCAGGTTTTCTGGTGAACTAATGCTGCAGCGTAAACCACCCAAAACTCAGGGGCTGAAGATATCAACCATTTTCACTTTCATGATAAAACCTTGGGTTGGGCGTTTGGGCAGTGTTCTGCTGGGGTTGTTCCCATGTGGTGTGAGCTGGGATCTGTGGTGGTATCAGCTGGTGGCTGGAGTGGTCTGGGAGACCCAAGATGACTTTATCTGCATGTCCTGGCACCTTAGTACAAACAGTTGGCGGGCTGGACTCAACTGGTTTCCTCTCCTCCATGTGGCCTCCAGGCCTCCGCAGACGGGGTGGAAGTTCTTCCATGATGGTCCAAGGCTCTGGAGGAAGGAAGAACAGACTGTCAGTCCCCTTAAATCCTCGACCCGGACTGGCAGAGCAGCCGCAGAGCCTGCCCAGACCCAAGGGGGTGGGGGCACAGACCACCTCCCGATGGCAGGAGTCTCAAGAGCTGGCAGCTGACTCCAATTTCCACAACAGGGTAGATTACACTGTGTGGGTGACCTAATAGCATGAACATCACTGTGCAGCTTCCACCTTTACGATTCTGCAAGTTTCTTTCAGACATAGCCCTGAAGTGGGAGAAAATCTTTGCTTCTGCCTTACTCTACTTCTGTCCTCTATCTAGTCTGCCTTAGTCTGAGCTATTTTCCCTTTCAGCTTTGGAAAAGCTTTCATCAGTGAGGCATCATGGCCACACTCAGGACCACTGCTGGGCAGCAGGGTCTGGAGCAGCTCCATCCAACAGAAACACCATGCGAGCCACATGAGTTACTCTGAATTTCCTTGTAGCTACATGAGGAAGTAAAAAGAAACAGGTGTATTAACATCTTTTTTAACCCAATGTATGATGAAATTATCATTTCATTATATAGAATATAAATACTATTATTGAGATACTTTACATTTTTTCATATGGAGTCTTCAAAACCCAGTGTGTAACTTACACAACACAGCCCATCTCTGTCGGTCCAGTCAGGTCCAACCACCTCTTGGGTGCCCAGCAGCCACACGTGGCTGGTGGCTACCACACTGGACGGTGCTAGTCTAAAGCTATTACCATTATTCCCCCCTTCATCACCCAAGTGAAAACTGGCTCTTCAGCTGGAGTCATGCTAGAATAGCCACGTAGGCATCTTCAAAGCTGACAGGCCACCCAAGGACGTACAGATGAAGGGAAATTCTCCCTTGTCATTGAGGTGGGAGTGGGCTAGATCAAGGCCTCTGGTACCATTTCTAATGCTGCAGACCCCTCGCCTTCTTCCTCAGTGGTTGTCTTTCCAAGTAGGAACCCTGAGTCTCTCCATCTTAAGCGAAGCACTCTATATAAAAATTCAGATTTGCTAAGGAGCTAAGTGACTATTCAATTTAAATGAGCTTCTGCTTCAGAATTCCTTGAGCCGGAGCATTTTGCTTGTGTATGTCAAATAAATCCATTTATTTTTAAAAGATCTAATCACATTTCACCATCACCCTTTGAACGAAATAAATGATCCCTACACATGAAGTCTTCCTAAAGTTCATTTTGAGGATGAGCTTGAGCACAGAGAGGACCTGCTCGTAGAACGGTAGGACTGTGAGAACACTTGGAGCCCTCCGAATGGAGGCCTGGGATGGCCAACACAGGTACCTGTGCCGTCGCTCCTCGTGGCCAGCAGCACGGTGCCCGCCTTCCTGACAGTCCAGAGTGTCCCCGGACTTCTCTACCCTTCCTTTGGGGAAGAGGCTACCAATACACCCACGGCAGCAGCAGCATGCAATCTGCTAGCCCTGTTCGTACAACAGGCAGGGCGGCTGGGGCATTGTGTGCTGCGCCCCACCAGTATTCCGAAATCCACCCCGGCCCCCACCAGGGTTGGTTAGTTTAGAATGGGCATCTGACCTCAGCTGAGCCAGGGAGGCCCTGCCCAAACTCTGACATTTAGGAGACCAAGTGTATGTCCGGCCATGAGTCTCTCTGCCGCTGAAGCTGTGAAAACTCAGGAGCTCTCTGGTTCTGTTTTATCTTCAGGGTGGGTCTGAAGGAGGAGCACGAAGCTGCTGCCCTGAGGAGACCAGAGATGGGAGAACAGAGTCCCGGACGCATCCGTTGGGCCCCTCAGTTTTTCGACCCCCCCTTGTTTTCCACAGTAACAGCATAACTGCTCACTAAATTATCTTTTTGTGGAAAGGGTGTGACTTGGCTTCTCTCATTTGTAAACCCAGAGTCATAAGTTAACACACAGACCCAGCCTTTCACCCAGGCCCTGTGCTCAGACCGGCATCGCGCTTGGTCTAAGGCTACGCTGTCGCCATCTTGAAATTCCTAATTTCTGGGGCCCCTGAATTTTCATCTTGTTTTGGGCCCTAAAAATTAAGTCGTTGGTCCTGCAAACACACCTCTACTGAGCAGGTAAGAGACTGAGATGAAGTCAGTAATTCATTTCAAGTTGCAGAGCTCGGTACAGAATTCATTTTCAGTAGACTCCAGGTTGGGGCCGAGAAAAGGACACAAACAGGTGAAAGGAGGTGGGGGATAATTTTGTTTCTGTTGCTGCTTCCACTACACAGACGCTCCTTAACCGCGAACCTTAATGGCCATTGTTTTGCTTCTCAATTTTTCTATAAATAAGCAGGAGAAAGGGCAAGTGGAAAAAGGCTGGCTGGTGTCACAGAGCCATTGTTCTGAGAGAAGGAAACATTTGCCATGTTGCCAAAGCCGGCCTCATTTCCCAATTTCCCAAAGACCCAATTTCCCCAGCTGCTTTGTTGACATAGCAACAGTGAATTCTGAAAGGGTTGTTATAATATTAATATGTGTTTCATGGTGGGCTTTCCCTGTGTTCTTCCCTAACCTTGTGATCCCAGTCTGAAAAGAGGTGCTTTTGGCATCTGGCCACTGAAAATAAGAAACCCAAGGCCCAATTCTCCGAGTGGGATAAGGAGTAAGGAGCAGGTGCCTCCATCAGCACATTCAGACAATCGGTGGGAAGGGGGAGTACCCGAGCGCCCTGGGCTTCTCAGCCTTCCCCAGAGTGGAGGGGCTGACACAGATATTTTAAGTCCAGGCTGCACCTCAGGGAAACATTTCCATCCTCCTCCTACTCAGGGTGTTAAACGTAGCACCTGTGAGCTTTTGCTTAGAAAATCAATTATACCTTGGGCCCAGTGATAGGAATTCATCCCCCCTGAGCTCAATTTTCAAAAGGCTTCAAAAGGCCTCCCACCTCTTTCCCTTTTTCCAATGCAAATGAGCAACACTCAGGAAATTTGCATGCCAAATTCCAACAAGGGTTTCAAGCGAGTAAATGGTCATATTTATTAGTGATTGCAGTAGTAGATGAGTAAGAGGTATTTAATAAATGCATGTTGAACGTATAACATTTCTATAGCTCTTAACAATTTTTAAAGCTTCCCCACGCTATGCATCATTGGTTTGATTCTTTTTAAATTTAATTTATTGGAATGGCATTAGTTAATAAAATTATATAGGTTTCAGGTACATAATTATACAATACGTCATCTGTATATTGTACTGTGTGTTCACCACCCTAAGTCAAGTCTCCTTCCATCACCGTTGATCCTCCATGTACCTTCTACCACCCTCTACCTCCTTTTCCCTCCGGTCATCACCATACTGTTTGTGGCTATGAATTGTTTCCTTCTTTTTTTTGGCTTAATCGTTTTACCTTTATCACCCAGTCCCCAAACCCCTCTCCCCGCTGACAGCTCTCAGTCTAGTCTTTGTATCTATGCATCTGTTTCTATTTTGTTTGTTAGTTTATTTCATTCATTATAGTTCTCAAATGAGTGAAATCATATGGTGCTTGTCTTTCTCTGACTGACACTTAGCATAATATTCTGCAGGTCCATCCATGCTGTCCCAAAGGGTAAGTAAGATTTCCTTCTTTTTTATGGGCAAGTAGTATTCCACTGTGTAAATGCACCACAGCATTTTTATCCACTCATGTACCGATGGACTCTTGGGCTGCTTCCAAATCTTCGCAACTGAAAACAATGCTGCAATGAACTCAGGGCTGCATATATTCTTTCAAGTTAGTGTTTGCATTTCTTCAGATATATTCCCAGAAGTGGAATCACCGGGTCATAAGGCAGTTCCATTTTAAATTTTTTGTGCTAACTCCATACTGCTCTCCACAGTGGCTGCACCAATCTGCATCCCCACCAACAGTGCACTAGGGTTCCCTTTTCTCCACATCCTCTCCAACACTTGTTGATTTATCGATGACAGCCATTCTGACAGGTGCGAGGTGATACCTCATTGCAGTTTTCATTTGCATTTCTCTGATGATTAGTGATATTGAGCATCTTTTCATATGTGTATTGGCCATCTGTCTGTCCTCTTTGGAGAAGTGTTTATTCAGGTCCTTTGCCCATTTTTTAATTGAATTGTTTTATGGGGTTTTTTTGGTGTTGAGTTTTATAAGTTCTTTATAAATTTTGGCTATTAACCCCTTATCAGATGTGTCACTGGCGAATATGGTCTCCTATTCAGTGGGCTGTCTTTTCATTTTTGTGATGGTTTCCTTTGCTGTGCAAAAACTTTTTAGTTTGAGGTAGTCCCATTTGTTTATTTTTTCTTTTGTTTCCCCTTGACCAAGAAGATAGATATATCAGAAAAAATCGTGTTAAGTGAAATGTTTGAGATTTTTATTGCCTATGTTTTCTTCTAGGATTTTTATGGTTTCAAGTCTTAACATTTAAGTCTTTAATCCATTTTGAGTTTATTTTTGTGTATTGTGTAAGTAGGTGGTATAGCTTCATTTTTTTTTGTACATATCTGTCCAATTTTTCCAATGCTATTTATTGAATAACCTATTTTACCTCATCGTATGTTTTTACATCCTATGTCAAATATTAATTGACTCTAAAGGTGTGGGTTTATTTCTGGGCTCTTTATTCAGTTCCACTGATCTGTATGTCTGTTTTTATGCCAGTGCCATGCTGTTTTAATGACTACGGCCATGTAATATAGTTTGATATCAGGTAAAATGATTCCTCCAACTTTGTTCTTCTTTGTCAATATTGCTGTGGCTATTTTGGGTCTTTTGTGGTTCCATGTAAATTTAAGAAGATACGAGTAAGTGGAAGAATATACTGTGTTCATGGACAGGAAGACTTAACATCATTAAAATGTCAATAGAACCCAAAGCAATCTATAGATTTCAGCACAATTCCTGTCAAGATACCAATGGCTTGTTTCACAGAATTAGAGCAAATATTCCAAAAACTTATATTTCACTCTTAACCAAGCACACAAACAAACCCCAAAGCCCTGTGACGAGCACAGAGGGGGAAACATTATCCCCATTTCCTTGATGAACAAAGTAAGGTTTGGGAAAGATTTTATCTCGCCCAATGTCACAGCTGGTGCGATAAGTGTCAGTTATGACGAGAACTTGAACGTGCCTCCAGTGAGCACTGCCTCTCTGCTATAACGCTCGGCCTCACGGCATCTCAGAGGGGACAGAAGGAGAAAACAGGAGCGGCATCCAGAGATTGCAGGAAAGTGCAGTCAATAATAGTTAAGATGTATTAAAGGCTTATTATGTGCCTGCCATCAATACTAACTCATTTAATTTTTCATTAAATTTTTAATTTGAGATAAATGTCCATTCGCATGCACTTGTAGAAAACAAGAGGAAAGAGTCTGTATCCTTCACCCAGTTTCTCCCAGGGTTGCAGAAGTACATTGACAGGTTGCTGTCAACAAACGCAATATTTCCATCACCCCCAAATCCCTCATGTCCTTTTAGAGACACACCTACTCCCCTCACACCCTCACCCCTTCTTAACCATTGGCAGCCACTAGTCTGTTTTCCATTTCTATAAATTTGTCATTTCAAGAATGTTATATGAATGGAGTTACACAGCATGTAATCTTTTTTGTTTTGTCCCACTTAGCATAATCGTCTGGAGATTCATTCAGATTGTGTCATGCCTCAGTGGTTCCTCCCTCTTTATTGCTGAGCAGTACTCTCTGGCAAGGATGGACCACAGTCTGTCTAACCATCCACCTGCTAGAGGACATCTGCCTGTGTCCAGGTTTTGGCTATTAGGACTAAAGCTTCTGTAAACATTTGTCATGTACAGGTTTGTGTGTGCACATAGTTCATTTGCCTGGGATAAATGCCCAAGAGTGTAATGATTGGGTTGTATGGTAGTTGCATGTTTGGTTTCTTAGTCAATTGTCAAACTGTTTCACGTTCCCGCCGGCAACGCACGAGCAACTCAGCTTCCCCACGCACTCACCGGCGTTCGGCGTTTGCGGCCAGCTCTTCTACTTCAGTCTGTCTGAGAGCCGTGTGCTGACGATTCGCCGGAGTTTCATTTTACATTTCCCTGCTGATGGAGAACATCTTTTGCTGTGCTTACCATGTGTATATCCTTTTGGATGAAATATCTCTTCAAGTCTTTCGTCCATTTTCTAGTGGATTATTGGTCATTTTCTACTGTCCTTTTGAGTTTTTGAGTTTTATATAGGTATTCTAGGTACTAGGCCTTTATCAGATACCTGATTTGCAATATTTTCTCCAACCATGTAGCTTGTTTTTTCGTTGTCTTAATAGTCTTTTGCAGAGAAAACTTTTAATTTTGATGAAGTACAGTTTATTGATTTTTATTCTTTTGTGTGGATCATACTTTTGGTGCCAAGTCAAAGAACTCTTTGCCTAGTCTTAGATCCTAAAGATTTTCTCTTATGTTTGTTCCTAAAAGTTTTATAGTTTTCCATGTTCTGTTTAAGACTATGAGCCACGTTGAGTTCATTTTTGTAGAAGATATAAGACTGAGGTCTTTCCTCCCACTCACATGTCCCCTGTGGATATCCAATTGCTCCAGCATCAGCAACCCGGCAAAGCCCATTTTCCTGTATTGAATTATTTTTTTACACCTTTGTCGAATTGCAGTTGGGCATACTTGTGTGGTTCTATTTCTAGGCTCTCTGTTCTGTCTTGTTTAATTTTTAACAGCCCTGTGCGAGAGATGCTATTGCTAACTCCATTTTACAGATGAGTAAACTGAGGTGTGGAGAGTGGAAGCAAGGCTTCTATGATCCAATATTTGCTATGGCAAAGGGCAAGCATTGAACAGTAGCAAACACTTCTGCTTACAATGAGAGAAGTATCAATTCAGGATAGGCTCAATTCCATTAAAATTTATTCTATCAAGAGTCAAATCAGAAAGAAGCTTCTATGATTCCTTTAGAGACAGCATCACTGTTTAGAGACAGCCTCATTTAGCTTATCAGAAAAGTATCAAAAAACAAAATAACCCATGATACAAAGTGGCTACAGAGTAGATTTATTATTTTATTATGCTCAGTGGACATCACTTTGTTGCCCTAGTGACCTAATGAAGACCATCACTGGCTAAATAAACTAACCATCAGGTGAAAGAAAAACTATCCACCGGGGCCCTTTACAGGCTGACAGACAGTTGTGATGTGGAACCTGGCAGCACGTCTTGATTACTTGAGAGGCTTTTTAAACAATGCAGATTCCTGAACCACATGCTATGGCTACTCAAGCCAAATCCCCAGACTGCAGACGGTAGAGGAGAACGAACGTGGGTCCTTGATGACATCTTTGAGCAGCTGAACTGAGCCGCTCCGGAACTCACCATCCCTCTTTCTCAGCCCAGAGCATCCTAGTGATAAACTATGGCTGTTGACGAGGCAAGATTAACCCTTCTCCAGTTTTCTGAAACCACAACTCTTGTCGCAGAGGCGTTGCTAAAAGCTCAGTTTCCCATTTAACAAAGTGGGGAACTGAATTTAAAACAAACTGATGTACAAACTTGCAATTGTTCCAAATGCCTTACAGTCACTAAGTCTTTAAGACTCCCCTTAAATCAGTGAGAGAATCTGTCTTCCAGCTGCGGGACGACACAGATGTGCTGAGCCTTCCTGGCTGCACAGGGGGCTCAGCCGGTGCAGCTACACTCTCCCATTGAAGTCCTGCCTCCTGGCCTGCTGGGCTCGGCATCTCCCCAAATGGAATGCATGGATTTCGGAGAAAAATCTTACAGTTGCACGTGGTGTTTCAGATAGCAGATAAGGGAATCTGAAGAGAGCTCGTTGGCACCCTGGGATGCCTTTTAAACTGAGTTTCTCTTCATGGTGCTGGTTTCCCATCATGGCTTGGTCTTGTGTTATGTGGAGTTCAGGGAAAGTACGTGCATCACTTCAGTCCTGCGTGGTCCTCAGACTTTACAGAAAAGACCTGACCCTAGAAAAATCCCTGAAGAAACGTCCATACGGATGCAATGACACCCAAAGAAAAAGGGACCAAGCCTGGGAAGGCAAGAAAAAGGGACCAAGAGGGGACCAGCTACTCAGCATCCAGTGCAAGGGGCTCAACAGCAGTAAAGGAGGGGCACCATGGAAAGGGGGTGTGCATGACCAAAGTGGTTTTTCTGTGCGAGGGGCATTATCCGTTAGAGTTTTTCTTCTTTACTTCCCTGAAATTGCACTTAAAATTGTTTAATTTTTATGTTGCATTTTGTTTGTATTTTGGGGGCTGTAGACGGGGTTTAGGTAAAGAGTGAACTAGGATATGTGCTATGGGGCAGCCATGGTTCTCTTGTATTCATTCACTCATTCATTCGTTCAATTCATTCAATTTGACCATCAAAAACACACTTAGTACCTACTGCACACCAGACACTGCACTAGGCACACAGCTACAGAGAGAGAGATACTGCCCCTGAATTTGTACAAAGGGGAGACAAACAAATAAGCAGGTCATGACAACCTAATGTGACGCAGCTGTTGGAGATCACACCTTGACAGCTAGGGGAGCTCAGGTGAAGATTCCCCACCCCCACCCCTATGTATCCCACAGCACAGAAACTCCCCCTGTGCAGCTTAGGTTAGGGGAGCTTTTCAAGAAGTTCTCTGTTGGAAAAAAATGTCTTACCTTGGCTTCTTCCCAAAAGGAGAGTCCAAGATGGGGCCTGCGTGCAGGCAGTTTATTTCAAGAAGGGAACTTAGGGATCTGGAGTGAGGCAACCAGGGAGAATGAAACAGGAGGCAGGGAAAGCCAGTCCAGGGGTGTGCCAGGGGGCTGGTCACCGCTGCGGGCAAGTGGAGTTGGTCGCCCCGGGGCAGCTTCTCAGGAACCGTGTGAAAGACAAGGGCAAGGGGAGTCGTACCCATGGACTCTTGTCTCCACTGGTCAGAGTCTTCCCTGGGGAGTGCTGACTGCCCCGCACCCCCAGGATCACGCACAGGTGCGTGAGCAGGGTTGCACCGACTCCCATGGGCAGTGGGAAGAGAGAGAGGCCCTGGGCAGAAAGTAGGGGGAAGTCGGGAAAAGTGCTACAGCTGGGCACAGGTGTGGCCACAGTAATAGCTGGAGCTCCAAGGTGGCCTCCGTCCTTGTGAGAAAGGGCACCAAAGCTGTCTGGCACAAATGTTCTCTGAGGGAGAATGCCACTCTTTTCTTAGCCTAGTGTCAATCACTGAATATGTAAATCGAAGTCTGATCAAGCTTTTATTGATCTGTCTACTTGAGCACCAGGTTTCTCCCTCAGGGTCCTTCTGAGGAAGTGGAGCAGAAGACAGGTAAATTTTGATAAGTCAGTGGGAGGCGAACAGTTCGTGGGCAGCGAGTGGTGGTGGAGAGGGAAGTAACACAAGGCCTACTCAAGTCACCGATACCTGAGGACAGTGTGGAAAGGAGTCTGGGGTCCCCGATGGAAAGGAGGAGAAACGCGCACTGGCAAATCTGTCTGCTCAGGGGGACTCCCTCTAAGAGGAGCTCAAATCTAGGCTCCTAAAGACAGGAGGACCTTAGGAACTTCAGGAAGAAGTGGGCTGACACGTGTCTGAGCGGTCTGGGAAGTCTGCATCCTTCACATGGTTTCTGAGCTAGCTCTGCGTTGCACACCCAGGCTATTACACATGCTTGAAACATAAGCCATGTTTGCCCAGAGGCGAGGCCAGATTCCATAAAGCCTGGTCACGTTGAATAGCCCTCTCATTGCTGCACCAAACTTGGGTTTCACTGGAATTGAGTTACACTTTGCAGCTTTGAGCATACAATGCTCCTCAGCTGGGGGCTCGCACACACCTCTGCGGCCGTAACTCTGCACTACAATAGAAGAACTGTCAGAACCACTAGGCTTCAGTTCTGACCCCTCTTTCCTTATTGGTGTTGGAAAACACCTTAGATGTGTTTAAAAACAAATGCCCTGATATTCTATTCCAGGAGGCCAAACATAGCTTGGAATTCCTCAGGCAACCCGGGCCCTTGCAGACCCCACTCGATTTCTTTTCCGCATGTGCAAACCTATAGCTACAAATGTCCGTATGCGTGGGCTGCAGTGCCCAAACCAGGGGAGGATAAAAGGAATCTCTATACCCAGAGATTCAGATCTCACGTCATCACTGTATAAACTACAGCTGTGAGTCCTTGCAGGCTTACTGTGTGCCTGACACCCCACACACCATGCAGTGATCTCAGTTAACCCTCACGGCAACAGCTTGAACTAGGTGTCAGTTTCCCCATTTTACAATCAAGGAAATTTGCTTAACTTGCCCAAGATCACACAGCTTGAAGAGGAAGGGCTGGGACTCACATTTAGGTCTGATTCTGAAGCTTTAGGCACTGAGTCGGGAAAAAATCATAAAAAAAGAATAAAAACATCCCCCATGAAAATACTGCTTGAAAAGGATAAGGGTTGAAATGTTTCTAACAATTTGTTGTAACTGCTTCACTTTCTTGGATTCAGGAGCAGAGATGTTACCCTCTTTCCTCCTAGCTTGTTCTGCAAACCAGACCAACCAGCCACCCTCTCCCCCAACCCCCCGAGCCGAGCACACCAGTCCTGCTCACTTTCGTTCGTCACACCCAGTTTTCCAGGCCCTGCTGGAGACAGTGAACTGGTTGGCCATGCAATATCTTTCTTCTGTGAATACTCCTCTCTGGGGCTGAAGACTCTCCTTGGCTGCCCAGAACTGAGACCTCGGTAACGACCCTGAGCTGGGTAGGGAGACTTTATCTTCCTGTTTGACTCTGAAGACGTCTGATTGCATCCCGCGGAGCCGAAGGGAGAACAGACTGGGCAGATTAGTTGTGAATTTTGATTCCCGTCTCTTGTCCGGCGGTGGAATGATGGATTCGCCTCTCTGTATTATACGGAGACTTCCTCCTTCGCACACACGGATGCCTACCGAACCCTTCGGAGGCCACTTGTCAAGTCAAATGAGGCACTTGAAAACAGCCTCCTGCTTCTTAAAATTTTAATCGATTCTTTCATTTGCCCTTGCTCTTGGTGGGTGACTTAGCGTTTTAAATGTACACCTTTTCTCCATTATGCCCTCTTACCTGCTCGTGGTGACTTTCACCTCCTTCTTGTGGAGCAGAATCAATACTCTGTTATTCGCTGTCACTTGGATGTTACTTTGTGCAAACAGTAGTTTAAAAAAAATTACGTCCGGAGCTCTGCCGCCTCCCAGATCGACAACAACAGGAAACAAGAAGTGGATTACTACCGAAATCCTTTTTGTTCTAAATTGTAATCAACTCTATTGGATGTGAGGTCTGTCCATTTAAAAAATTTAATAATGGGGTTTGGTCCTCTTGGTTCTATGAAAAGGGCATTTATAAATATTAATATGGGATACCAGGGAAAGAACAATACATAACAATAATGAGAATCACCAAATCCCATCACATTTGACACTGTCATATCACCAGCTTAAGGATTAGCAGGTTAACCTTAGAGTTAAAAATATTGCTTCATGATTAAAAAAAAAAAATCACAGAATAAAAAAAGCTCCTTGTGGCATTATATATTCCTTTTGGCTTCCTTATTTTTCTTCGGGTTATGGGATCACTGCTTCGATGAACATCTTTGGGGAGAGTGGGGTGAGGGGAGGCGGTGGGTTGACCTACCTGCATTCTCTTCTTCCCCGAGTCTGCTGTGCTCGGCTTTTGTCTAACTCTTACCCCCGACACTGCTCGAGTCAAAGGGCTGGTGGCTAATACCCCCTTTTAGCTGCTTCTTTTTTTGTTCACTCGAAGCTCCATTTTAAATGATAAAGTTACCCAAGGTGTCAGTTTTCACCAGTATTTCCAAATACATCTAGTGAAAATGCAGCAATTTCATAGAAAATCCAAGCTATTGAGATCTAATCACTGCTTAAGCTGTCGCTTTATTCAAATCTGGATCACCAATGTGGCTTAAGATGTAAATGAAGTGCAGAGAGAAATAAAGCAAGAAAATCTCCGATGGCCTTTCTCTCTGCTATTTGATGCCCGGGCCCTTATCAGTCAATTAATGCCGCTAAACTTCCGTGGCAGCATCCATGTAAAAGCCCCAATAGCTGCTGGCCTCCTCCAGCCTCAGCCAAACAAAACACACTTTCAGTAGCCTTAATATGAAATGGAAAAAAAGGTCAAAATAGACGGGCTTTGCCAAATAAATCCCAAAGATCCATTCTAATTTCCACCCGTGGATCTTTTAAGTCCTCCTGGATGCTCTTTATGATACGTTGATCCACACTTAGTTTCATTAAAACTTTGTGACTTGGTATTTTTCAACCCGATAGCTTCACTAACCTACTCAGAGTGCTCGCTAAGCCGCTATGCAAAAAAACTACTTTGCTGTCATGGTGGCTTCTAATATCACCCAAATGCAGGCAGCAGCCATTCTGGAAGTGAACCTGATCTACATGCATTCCATCTGAGCTTGGAATTACTCTGCCTTTGCTTTTACTGGATGTCTTATGAGGAAGAGGTGCTGTCCTCTGCAGCCCCCACTCTAAGCCCTCCCGAAACCGAACGCTGGATTATCTACCACCCGTATTTGTTCTGGAAGCAATCTACACAGAACAAGACTTTTATCTGCTAAGGTTTCCAACTGGGATTAACAGATGCTAAAACATTTGGGAAGGAGAGAGAGAAGGAGGGGCCCAGAGAAGAGAAGAGAATTAAAATTAAGGTCTCTTCCAACAATGGTATGGCAAATGCACAGGAGATTCAAACTAAGCTAAAAAAGCGAGAGGTTTCTCAGAGGGGCACACCAGGAACCTGGCTTTACTGACATGAGTTTTAAAACGATAGAAAGGGAAAAAAAAATCACTTTGGACTCCTGGCTGTCCTGAATTTGACTTCCAAGCTGGCAGGGTCTCCCTCACTGACAAAGCTCCAGCGTTTCTCCCAACTCTGGGTGTGACAGAGCCTTCGTTTCTTTGTCAATTGCTGTGGGCAGTCTACATTACTGCTGTCAACAGAACTATTGGCAAAGGGTTTCCAGAGGGGCAGATCATCTTTCTAGGGGAAAAGGAGATTAAACATAAAATAAGTCAGCAAGGAATAATAACAAATGTCTAGCTCCAGTTGAAATGGCAGTTGTCATGTGTTAGGTAACATGGCGTCCCCAAAAGTTCCACCCAAACTTTTGGACAGGTGGACAGCCTTGCTCAGCAGCCACTTGCTGGGGTGCAAGGTGGGAAACCAGTCCTCACTTTAGCTGCCCTTGCTTCTCCATAAGCTTTGTCTGAGAGGTAGGAGGTATGTAGGCTAAGATCTGACGCAAGCCTGCATATACATTTACAAACTGTCAGGCTTTGCAATCAAATCGACCTGGATTGGTCCTGTGGGTACCTTCTCTGAGTCTCAGTTTCTTCGTCTGTGAATGGAGATGATAACGATGCTCCACCAGAGTAGATTAGGTAAGTTATGTGAAGCACCTAGCCTGGTGCCTGGCGCACACTTGATGCTTAATACATGACAGTTAATGTAATGAAATGTTGCTGTTGTATTAGGACTGCAGATGCAGAGCGCTGGGCTGGGCACGACTGTTCGCTGGGCCTACTGAACAAAGCCAATGCATCCTGAAGCATAAACCTTCACTTTGTTGTTGAGAGCCTTTCACCGTAACCAAACTGCACCTGGATGACTCCCGTTAGTTGGGAATCAGGGTATTTAATTCTCCACTCTCCACTCCCCATCCCTCACCTGATTGTACGTTGTAGAAAGATGGGACCACCACAGGCAGGCTTGCATTTACAGGAATGCTGGGGAAAAGTGCAAGGGCCTTGAAGAGAACTCAGAAAGCACAGCAGGCTCTGCTTGGGGACTATACCTCCACCTGCCTTACCCTATTTGCTCTCCCTGTGACACCCCGGCCACCCACCAGCTATAGAGCGTGCTCAGTTCTGCTTTCCTTATTGAGAATCGGTAATCTCTGTGAACCTTGTGATGAGAAATTAGTGGGTGTAAAGGTCAGAAGGTCGGTGAGGAGTCAGCTATGGGGTGTTTCCTGGGAGAATCCAGTGCTGAGGTGTGGCTCTGGTGTCCAGAGAAGTGTGCGGACCACCTTTACTAATGCATGGGAATGATTTTGTCGTCTCCTTGTTGGTAGCATCAGAGCTTTCGGCAACCGGGGTGATAAGGCCCCCTTCAGGGTCACGGGTGGAGAAAATGTTGTGCTGAGAGGTGGGACCCCATCTTGGCTCTGCCGCAGGAGCACCGACTTCACCTTTCTGAACCCTAGTGCCTTGAGACGAGGTGGCTGACATCAGTAAGGGGGTTATTTCTGAAGGGGGAGATGATGGGGGGAGCTTCCACTCTCCGCTTTCAACCCCTCTGCCTGGTTAAAAGTATATATTTTTGACAACACAGAGTACTTGTATTACATTTACAGTAGAAACTCATCACTGCAAATGAAACTAAAAGTCCAGAACTAAATGTTCTATAAAATCCAGACAAAAGGGTGGGTCTGGGTCATAGAAGGGGCCAGGGAAAGACACACTACGGGGCAGCCAAGGAAGGCTCTGAGCTCTGATCATGGCCAAGGCAAGACAGGACCTGGAATCTTATGTCCAAGATCATCAGATGAAATTGAGCCTATGAAACCCAGATTCTACAGAGACCTGCTTCTCACAAATGGGTAGTCACATGACCCACTCATGCACTGCCCTAATTCTGCTGGTCCTTTTGCACATTTCCTGGCACCACGAAATAGGATTCTTTGGGGGAAAGAGGGCTGCCCTGCAGTCTCTCTTGGTTTGGAGAATGACCCCTATTGCGTACGTGAGGTTTATAGATGATCCTTCAAGGTAAAGTTTTGTTTGTACTTTGCAAAGAGTAGCCCTGCTTCCTAACAGCTTTTGTTTGTACCTGAAGGCTGTGGGCCTACTACCTTGTGACCGGCCTTTTCTGGACCAAGGTGATCCCCACGGGGTACCGAAGCCTTTCTCCCTAGTTCATGCCCATGTTCTTTCACCAAAAAGTCACCAAATGGTTTAGATCAGTAGTTCTGCAAATCAAACCTGGCTGCATGTCAGAAGCACCTGGATGGTGAGTTGACACATTCCTGAGTCCCATCCTAGGAGGTTCTGGTTTCATAGGTCTGGGTGAGACCCAGACACCCTCATTTATTATGAAGCACTCCAGGTATTTCTGGTGCCGCCAAGCCAATACACTGATATCTACTGTGACCCATTACCAGGCGATTTCTTTAAGGCTTCCCTGGCGCAGTGGTCTGGGCCTGAAACACAGTCACTCATGAACAAACCATCCAGACAGGTGAACGCAAACACTAATCCCAATCTGCCAGTGCACCGTGTACAGGTGGGTGTTAGCAATGGGAACCCACAGGAGGCTGTGCATGTTTTCACAATACTGAGAGCACCTCCCCCTACCCCACCCACAATGCACTTCTCCCCCCTCTGCCCTCCCGCCTCCACCCAATGGCAAGTTAATGCACAGATGGAACAAACCTCCAAAAACAAGAAAATCTCTGTATGAAGCATCTTGGCTTCCAGAGAACTCCGTCCAATTTGCCACAAATATCAAGGCTGGCTGTTGATTATGTTGATGATTAGAACTGTAAACAAAACAGCCTTTCTCTACTAATTAATTCCCTTCGAAGAACTCTAAAGGTCTTTAATTACCCAGTTTGAAAAGCAGCAGCCACCAGTCGGGCCTATGGGCCCATGCCCTACTCTCTGCCCACCTGAACGCAGCATTTTCTTGTTCTCACTGCTCCACACGCCTAGGATGGGCCGCAGCAAATCCTGTCAACTAAACACCTGACAAAAGTGCTCTGATGTCAGGTATAAAGAATCCCACCTACAGCTTAATGTCTGAAAAAAAATTCTGAGGGCTGCGCACAATGAAGGTTTTTGTCTTCTTAATGCCCAGTATGCAATCGAGTGGAAATGCTACTTCCATCCGTAATCTACAAATGAAATTAAAGTTGTTGAAAGACACTGAGTGAACCAGAAGCCTTTGTTTCTTTGCAGAACAGGAAAAATTTAAACCGCTAAATGTTTTAGCAGATTTACTAAATTTCCAATTAAATCATGAAATCTATTATTGCAGAGCTCTGAGAGGGCAATGTCTTCTCTCTCCTCCTCCTGCATTCCCCCCCACACACACATGATATCAGCAAACCAACTCTGCCCTCCCCACCCCCATATTTAGCCTCATTCTCTTCCACCTGTGGGAAAATTGAGGCGCAGAGAGGGGACACACCAGTGTGAAGGGGAATGAGGCCAACTCAGCTGTGGTTTTGCAGCATGGCCTAGGCCAGCCTTTGAGGGGGAAAAAAAAGCAATTTGTCCCACAGGAAGGTTCCAGGGCCCCCAGCGGGTGGAGGCAGCCTGGCTAGAGCCTTGTGGGGAGGGACTCCGATCTGCTGTACAAGAGCACCCTCTGTCAGCTGGCACAGAGGGCCGGCCGGAGAGGCCTGCGGCCCAAAGCTGGAGAAAGGACACAGGAGTCTGCGTGCAAAAGCCAGTGGGGCTGGGGGCCAGGCAGGAGGGAGATTCTATCTTCAGAACTAGACAGAACACTCACCTCTGGAACAATAGCTGGTGCAGGCAGGGGCGATGCTGATTTTCCAAGGGCTCTCCATGTTAATCCGCCCCACCAAATCCAGCCACTAGGAGCCTGAATGGTCCTCCAGACACCCATTCAGTAGAAAATGACGGGTGATTTTTGCCCTTGTCTCCGGAGATCTCCGGTGAGCACCGCTACTCGGGCTGACATGTGTTTATAACGATAAAGCACCAGGCTACTTTAGGGCCTCCCAGGCTATTACAAAGAGCAAGTGGTGCCAACTCTGTCTCTGCATGGTTTTTTAGAATTGAGCTGTTAATTTTTTTTATATATGCACCTCCTTCTGAAAAGGATTTGAAGCAACTTACTATAAAGGCAAACACAATAAGTTCATTCAACTAAAATTAGAAAAGCAAAGCCATGGAAAGAGGGAAGAAGCAAGCACTGACTGTGAAGTGTAATAGTTATTGTGATTTAGTATCAAATTAGATTCTGAGCTTCCTGGCAGCCATGGCAAAAATGACACTGAATTAGTCCATATACCCTAATAGAAGGAAGCAGAATAATTCTCCAAGACATATTTTTTTTCTGACATTAGAGTTTCTTTTCAGAAACTTAGTATATTTATTCTGAAAACATCATACAGTGTGTTTGACAATCATTTTGTAGAGCAAATGCAGAGGCTATTCTGATATAACTATTTCTCACTATAATCTTTGGTACTTGTCAAAGGCATATAAGGAGGGACCCCCCAAAACCGGAATTAATCCATTAATTAATTATTAAAAGATTTTGTTTATTTATTTTTAGAGAGAGGGCAAGGGAGGGAGAAAGAGAGAGAGAGGAACATTGATGTTCAAGAGAAACATCAATGGGTTGCCTCTCGTAAGCCCCCCACTGGGGACCTGGACCTGGCCAGGTATGTGCCCTGACTGGGAATCGAACCAGTGACACATCATTTCACAGGTCTGTGCTCAAGCCACTGAGCTGCACCAGTCAGGGCAACCAGGAATTTATTTATAAAAACTTGTGTATGTATTCTTATATGTTTAAACTTCAGTCACCTTCAAAGTACTCTCTATTTGATGCAATACACCTATTGAGGTGTTTTTCCCACGCTCAAAAAAGTTTTCGAACTCTTCAATTTTTAGTGCTTCTTACACTTTTTTGTATCACCTCTTCCATATTGGCAAAATGTTTGCCCTGAGGACTTTTTCATCCAGGGAAACGAACAAACAAAAAAAAACAGTCACTGGGGGTGAGATTGGGTGAACAGGGAGGGTAGGTCATGGGGGCCATGCTGGGTTTTTTTGGTCAAAAACTGCTGAACACTCAACATGGAGTGGGCAGGTGCGCTCGTAATCACGCATCATGAGATGGGCAAATCTGCTGAGTCTTCGAAAAAAGTTCACTGAAGACAAACGCTCCTTCTTACAACAATGCCAGCTGGTACAATGATACACATGGGTTCCTAGAACACTCACCTAGTGGGGGTGGGGGTGGGGGTGGGGAGGCATGCAGAGAGCCTGTACAAAATAATTCTGTGTTTCGGGGGTCCCCCCATACGTCAATTACACCTAAATGGTAAATTTTTAAAAAGATTTCATTTATTTTTAGAGAAAGGGGAAGGGAGAAAGAAAGAGAGGGAGAGAAGCATCAGTTGGTTGCTTCTGACACAAAGGGAATTGAACCAGTGATCTTTTGGTTTGAAGACCAGCACTCAACCCACTGAGGCACACCAGCCAGGGCTCAATAGTAAATTTTAGTGAAAGAAAACAGCAAGAGATGAGGACTAGCCAGACAAATGCCATTCATATTGCAGCTCTTTGGCATTTCAGTCATTCATGGGTCTGTCACAGTTCAGTGCCTAGTGAATGTTCTAGATGTGGACGTCAGAGCAGTGAACGAGTAGGTGTGTTCCTCTTGAGGTGTGATCTAACAGGATACTTCGAAAAATCTCAGTATTTTCGAAGGGTGAGTGGATAGCAGGCAAACCTCCTTTAGCTTAGTTGCTGAATAAGGACAAGTGTAACAGGATGCTTTCAGATGGAAGTCTCAGAAATCTCACCTCATGTTGCCTTCAGTAAGAAAGAAATGTGGTTCCTTTGGGTTCAGCAGCCCAACAACGGCTTTCTGCTGGCTCCGTCCTCAGGCTTACAGCCACATGGCTGCGCAGTTCTAGGAGTCACAGAGGCATGGCCACCTGCGGAGCAAGGCAGGAGACCATTTCTTCCTGTGGCTTTCACTCGGGGTGGAGGAAGTGGCCAGCCCACATGCCCATTCCTGATCCCATCTTGACAAGTGGGATGGGGTCACCCTTAGGCCAATCAGGCCACCCCTGGAGCTGGTGCTGGAGCTGGTGCTGGAGCTGGTGCTGGAGCTGGTGCTGGAGCTGGCTTCCCTGTAGTACTTGGCCAGGCAGAGAAGAGGGATACCTGAGCAAAATTGGGGTTTTGTTAGGCAGGAAAAAAGGAGGCTGGGGGAATAAAGGAATGCTGGAACAGGCAGCTAGCACTGCCATTTTAGTCTTTAAATACAGTCTTTAGTCTTTAGTCTTTAGTCTTCCCTGGGACGTCAAGATTAGTATAGGAGGCGAACAGTCATCAAGGCTGTTGGAGAGTCTGTTTGCTTGGTTTTCTCAGAAAAAGAACATTCTTACTAGTGCCTTATTTTTGGAGGTATACTTACCATTGCTCACTCCTTCTGCCAGTTTAGGTCTTTACTGCCATTTGTACCAATAAAAACACGTTCACCTAACTGGTCTTCCTATCTCCAGTTGCACCCAGATCCAATCCAGCATCTACATTGTTAGTGCATTCTTCTTAAAACATATGCATACAACTCCGGCAGGGGTGGCTCAGGGGATTGAGCGCTGGCCTGCGAGCCAAAGGGTCACTGGTTTGATTCCCAGTCAGGGCCAGGTCCCCAGTAGGGGGCATATGAGGGGCAGCCACACATTGATGTTTTCCCCCCTCTCTTTCTCCCTCTCATCCCCTCTCTCTGAAAATAAATAAATAAAATCTTTAAAAATATATATATACACACACACACATATATACACACGATATTACTCCTCTGCTTAGCAACCTCTTTGATTTGCTATCGCCTATAGTATAACTTTAACAATCTCCACATTAGCACACAAAAGTGAATTATTTATGAATATATATATATTTTTTAAAGTTTTTTTAAAATTTATTTTATTTATTTTTTTTTTAGAGAGGGAAGGGAGAGGGAGAGAGAAACATCAATGTGCGGTTGCTGGGGGACATGGCCTGCAACCTAGGCATGTGCCCTGACTGGGAATCGAACCTGCAATGCCTGGTTCGCAGCCCACACTCAATCCACTGAGCTACGCCAGCCAGGGCTATTTATGAATATATTAACAAATATATACAAGATCTATATGAGGAAAATAGTAAAAAATGCTCTGATAAAAAATCAGAGATCTTGAAAGTAGAGAGATATTTATAATTATGGATAGGAAGACTCAATATTGTTGAGATATCAGTTCCTCCAAACTCGATCTATAGATTTAAAGTAATCTCAGTCAAAATCACAAGCTATTTTGTGAATATATGCACATTGACTAGAAAGTTTATATGGAAAGGCAAAAGACCCAGAGAGCCGACACAATATTGAAGAAGGGTGAAGTTGGGGGACTGGTACTGCCTGCCTTTGACACGTACAATCAAGCTACAGTAAGTTGAGATAGTGTGGTTTTGGTGAAAGAACTGATTAATAGCTCAATGAAACAGCATTGAACCCCCCGCCCCCCAAGACAGACTCATATAAATATAGTCAACTGATCTTTGACAAAGGAGCACAAGTGATTCCATGGAGAAAGAATAGCCTTTTCAACAAATGGTGCTAGAACAAGTGGACAGCCAAGTGCAAAAAAATGAATCTAGATGCAGGTTTACACTTTCATACAAATTAACTCCAATGGATCACTGCCCCAGGTGTACAATGCCACACGGCAACATTTCTGAAAGACGGCACAGGAGAGAAGATCCAGGTGCACTTGGGTTAGGTGATGGCTTTAGATACAACACCAAATGCATAGTCTATAAAACAAATGGATGTTTAACTTTATTAGAATTGAAAAATTCTGCTCTGGAAAACATAATGGTAAGAGAATGAAGACACAAACTACCGAATAGGAGAAAATATTTGCAAAATACATATCTGATAAAGGACTTGTATCCAAAATACACAAAGAGCTCTTAAAATACAAACATAAGAAAACAAACAGCCTGATTAAAAAATGGTTGGAAGGTCTGAACAGATACCCCACCAGAGAAGATATATGGGTGGAAAATAAGCATATGAAAAGATGGTCAGCATCTTTTGACATTAGGGAAATGCAAAATAAAACAAGATGCCTCTATACACCTGTTAAAATGACCCAAATTCAGAACACTGATAGGACGAAATACTGATAAGGGTGTGTAGCCACAGCAATTGTCCTTCATCGCTGATAAGGATGTAAATGGTACAGCTGCTTTGGAAGACAGTGTGGCAGTTCCTTACAAAGCTGAACATAGCCTCACCATATGATCCAGCAATTGAGCTCTTTGGTATTTTAACCCAAATGATTAAAAAAATTAGGGCCATGCAAACTCGGCCTTATTCAATCAAAATATCCTCCAACAGGTGAAGAGATAAGCAGAGGCACGCCCACACAACGGAACAGTATTCTGCAATGAAAGAATGAACAATCAAGCCACGAGAAGGCAAGGGGGCGGGGGTGGTCCTTAAATGCGTATTGCTGAGTGAAAGAAGCCAGTCGGAAAAAGCTGCCCACTGTACGATTCCAGCTACCAGACATCTCAGAAAAGGCAAGACTGTGGACATAGTAAAAGGACCAGTGATCATCAGGGATTTCGGGGGGAAGGATGAGTAGGTGGGGTGCAGAGGACTTTCAGGGAAGTGAAGCTGTTCTGTGTGACATACCAACGGTGGGTGCATGACGTCATGCATTTGTCAACCCCATAGACGTGCAGCACCACGATTGAACCTAACGTAAACTGTGGACTTCGGTTAGTATTAACGTATCAGTTCATCGACTGTAACAAAAGCATCACACCACTGCCAGACGTCCCTAGCAGGGGAATAGTGTGCTTGGCAGGGAGAGCGAGGAAAGGAGGCAGGACGAGGAACTCCGTGCTTTTCCCTGGAAACCTAGAATGGCTCTAAAAAGACTAGTCTCCGCAGGACGCGACAGACCTGCGCTGTCCAGGCAATGCCGATCTTCTCAGCTTTCGCTGCACAAATCCTCCTACACAGCCTTCGCGACTTCGGGCTTCTCCTTGTCCCTGAACATGCCGTGCCATTGAGTCTACATGTACTGTTGTACTTTGCTTATGATACTGTTTTCTTTATTCATTGACTGGCAAACTCCTATTCATTAAAGTAAATATTGCTTGCCGGCCTGCTACGAGCCCGACTATCTAAGTCCCTATCTCAGAGAAGCCCACAGTCTATGGGAGAGACAAATCAGACAGCCATTGTAACCATCTTACTGAAGTATTCAGCTTTACTTGGTTTTGCTGCTTAGTCTACAGTGTCAGAATTATCCTCATAGTTATAAGATGGCTTCTGGAAGCTTCCGTGTTTCTTCAGATGGTAACATTGTCGCTACCTGATGGAGGAGGGATAAAATGTATATGGGAGGGTCAACCACCACGTGTATTACCGATATGTGAATCCCCACACAGGCAGGGCGCCCATTCTGCCGGGTAGCAAGTGAGGCCCAGGGAAGCTCAGGGATCTGGGTAATGCAGCTCAGCTAGCAGATGGCAGAGTCGGTATTCAGACCCAAGGCGTCGGGAACAGAGCAGCCTGGCTCCAGGACCTTGGGAACCGTCCAGCTGTCGCCAGGGCTGCTCTGACCTGACAGTGAAGTACGTTCATGATGGCACTAAAACAGCCCTAAATCAGAGCTTGAGCCAGAAGGGGAAATAAGCCAGCTAAGAACCAGGGAAGGAAAGGAAGAGAGGGGAGGAGAGCCACTGCCGAACTCTGGGACAAGCGTGCAATGGCAATGGGTGGTGACTGGGCACGCAACGGTGGGCCAGGGGCATCTACTTCATCGTGTGATTCTACAAACCTCTGCAGAGCAAATACCACCGGCCACATTTTACAGATGAAGACACTGCCACTCAGAAAGGTTAGGAAACTGGCTGAAGATCCCCAGCGGGCAAATGAGAAGGGAAGATGGAATCTCAAGTGCCCGGGGCTCAGAGCCCCGGCCCCTGACCCCATGCCGAATGCCAGCCGCTCACCCAGGGACACTGCTTCTGGAGGAAGGTGCCATGAGACACAAAGCCGCAGGGCCGGGGTGGGCACGCTCAGCTCCAGCGTGAGAATCAGGGAAACACGCTATCATCTCGAGGAAGCAGACAGGTTTGGCGGTGCAAAAAAAAGGCGTGTTGGGTAACAGGCTCAGCGAGGAATGTTTGCAGGTTCCGTGTGGTTCACTGACCTCCCCCAGACACATCTCAGTTTACAATAAAATTACACATTTCATGCTAAAAGTGTAAATAGAAAGCCATGTGGGAAGCTTTCTGCCAATCTCCGAAGGCGAAGAAACAGGGCCGTGACCAGAGAGCCGTGCTTGCTGAAAGAAGCACTGCTCTGTGGGGACCCAGGGAGCCGTGGAGGCCGCAGTGTCCTGCCTTGGCCGGCCGATGAGAGGGAGGGAGGCTGTGTGCGGAGCCGCAAGCACAGGGCCGGGGCCTGGAGGACCTGGGAGCAGTGGGGCAGCGCCGTGAGCCTCCAGCACCCCTGCTTCGAGCTGAGAGAGGAAGGCCAACCACATGTGAACAATGTAGCGAAGGAAACAGTATCAGGATGCCGAGGCCTCCTTCTCTTTTCTCCTACGAGGATCCTACAGATGGGATCTGCAAATACTTTGGAAAGATGGAAGAAGATGAAATATTTTCCATGCCTCCAGATTAGGGATAAATTGAAGATCAAGCCTCAGTTAACAGGACCTAAAAGTATAGTTCACTCCTCGGCCGCCATGGGCAGGAACGAGGAGGGCCCTGAAGGTGTTGCTGCAGCCCTGTGCCTGCATGGGGGTCCCTGTTCAATATCCTGGGGGGCGGCCCGGACAGAGTCCGGGGAGAGTCTGAGATGGGAAACTGCTCAGTCATCTCACAGCTGAGACCTCCCAATCGTGGCAGCAGGCTATAGAAAGGCACAGGCCTCTCACTACGCACTAATACTCAGCCACCGTTTGGAAGGTGAACACCACCCTTTCCCCTCTGCGCCCCTCTTCTCTTCTTATAAGGACACCAGTCATTGGGTTAGGACCCACCTTATTCCAGTATGAGCTCATCTTAATTAATTACAGTTACAAAGACTATTTTCAGATAAGGTCACACATCCTGAGGTTCTGGGGGGACATGAATTTTGGGAGACACTATTCAACCCAGTGCAAATGGTAAATCCTTTTCAGGCAGATGGAGCAGTTTTTGAGCTTGGAGTGTTTGGGGCCGGTGTGCCTGAAGTGCAGGTTTAAGGAACAGAACAGAAGCAGGGGATGTGGGAGAAGCAAAGTCAGATCACGGAGGGGAGAGGGAGAGGAGCGAGACACCAACGATGCAGACGCGAAGGGACCTGGAGGAGCAGGGTCCTTGAGAAGGTGGCCAGCATAGGGTGTCAGGGGCGGCTAGTGACGGGGGAGGGTTCAGCCATGGGGAAGGGGAACACTGGTACAGGAGCAGGTTGGTCTGACGGCAAAAAGGAATAAATCCTTCCTAATGGCTTTCAGCGTTTCAGCGGAACAGGAGATGGTTAAGAGCTGGAGGAACAGGAGCAGGAGTTGGGATTCCAGAAGAAAGCTTGTAATGGCTGCCCCAGGGAGCAGAGACTGCGCTTACCAAGACTGCTTGGCCACGCCACGGCCCTCTCAAGGCTCGAGGTTCACTCGAATATGCCTACCCTCCTCATTTCCAGTCAGTTACTGGGCTCAGACCACGCGTCCCCTCTCTGTGACGGCGACCGCCTCTGACCGGCTTCTCCTCTCCCTGTGTGGCCCCTACTCATAGTCAGTCTGCACACTGACCAGTCGGTCGCCCTGGTCACATGGCGTCACACCCGCTTGAGCACACTTCCAACAGTTTCCCGTTGCGGGCAAGATGCAACCCAAACTCTTTTTAAAATTTTGTTAAAGTTTATTTTTCAATTACCATCGATACACAACACTGTATCCGTTTCAGGTGAAATAACCCAAATTCCTCAATGTGGCTCTGAAGATCCTTGTTGGTTGGTCCCTGCTTGCTTCACAGGTGTAATTCTGGCCGTTTTCACGCCAAACTCTGCCTTTCAACCACCAGAATTCTCATCAAGTCTTGGAATGCGCTGTAACCCCTCTCCACTCTGCGGCTTTGCACCGTGACTCCCTGTTCCTGAAACGCTCCTTCTGCTCCTGCCCCATCCCCTCCCCTGCCTGCCTGGCCGTCCTCCCCCTCCACCCCTCCTGCAGCTCGGTCTCCTCCCAGCCCCCAGCCACCGCCCCAGCTTTTGGGACATTTCCCCACTTTGAGTTTGGATAGGTTGCCTCTATGTTTTCCTGGTTATCAGTTACCACATTATAATGGAAGCACTTTTTATTTTGATTTGGCCCTGGTAAAATAATGCCCCTGAAATACCATACCTATATTTTTCTTATTTCTGACATGGAGTTCAGTAGATATTTAAAAAATTCTGTTAGAGTTACTTTTTGAGTAAACGAGAAGATTAAAATAGTTCATGTCTGCACTGCAGGCCACTCGGGGCAGTGGAGCCGTTGACTCTGGTTCCCCTCAAGG
This sequence comes from Tonatia bakeri, assembly GCA_004024845.1. Lineage (NCBI taxonomy): Eukaryota > Metazoa > Chordata > Mammalia > Chiroptera > Phyllostomidae > Tonatia > Tonatia bakeri. Next base: position 37,543 of record PVIA01009244.1, read on the forward strand.
TGGTGGGATTGAATGGGCTGCTGGTGACTCTGGCAGCCACCAGGGCCAGCTGCTGTGTCACGCTCGGGTCCGCAGTTGGGCTTTGACTTTCCACTGGAACCTGCAGGCGGCTGCATGAGGGTTCCCCGCAGGAGAGTCTCTGCCAGGCTCTCTGCTCCTCCCTCCGCCAATCTCTTCCACCATCTGCGGCTTCTGCTACTCAGTTACAGGTTATGTTTTTCTTTATAAGTCATCTTCCAGCTTCTGAAAACCTTGGAGTAATGTATGTATTGCAGTCTCTTGGTTCGTTTACTTTTGAATTTCCAGAAACTCTTTTCTGAAGCGGCTCTTTGGCCTGAACAGCTTTGTCGCAGTCCTGACGCTTGAGTGGCACCTCCTACTCGCCCCCCTGCAGGGTCCCAAAGATACACCGCACCCACGCCCAAGGGTCCTGAGATGGCGTCTCAGATGGCAATAAAAAGGCAGAAGAGGCACTGGTTTGCCATGTTCCTTTCCTACTGGCAGGCCCTCTGATTTCTGTGGAAGCGTGTTGATTCCCCTGCTCACACATGCAGACCCAGGTCCTGCAGACCGGCCAGAACCAGTGTGGGCCTTTAACCCGTCCCACCGATGATGTAATAGTTTCCTCTCTCAGTTCTCACCTTCATGGCAGGGGGAGTCCCCCCTAGCTTCCGTGTTCTCAGCGGCTAAACTCAGCCCCCTTTTGCCCTTCTGCGTCATGTTCTAATCATGTATTGATTAACATGCTCTGGATATCCCACAAACGGACACCATGCATTGACCTTCGCAATTTCCTCTATTGCTAGGATGGAGGAAATAAAATAATTCCTGTCCCCCCCTTTTTGTGCCAACCTCAGGTCCTACAAATTCTTGTTGGGGACGGTTCTGCATTACTAATTCGTCCATTTCTGAATTCATACTTACTTTTGGTTCAAAAGAAACCATTGGCTCTTGTGTACAGGTTTTTTTTTAACCTGTTTTCTTCCCTCTAATTTGAAGTGTAGCAGATAGTGTGTTGATGTTCAACATTTACTCCACCTGCCTTCCATACTGCAGAGGCTGGGAAGTGCAGACCGGGGTTCCGGCTGTGAGAACAGTCCAGCCGCTCAGGTGCCCTCATGAGGGATTTGGAAGGCGGCAGTGAGACACAGCCCTCGTCTCTGGGTTTTTTGCTGGTGAGCACAGTCATGACGCACATGTAATTTTGCTGAGTCTGATCACTGGCTTTGTGTGTGTTGAAAGCAGTGGTGGGCCAGCCATTTGCTGGCGTGGACTCTAGTGGACATGTGGGTGGTTCGGGCTGTAGCAAATGCAGGAACTTCCTGACCATGGTGGCTTCCCGAGGGTGGCAGTGGTGTCATGGTTCTGGAGTTGGGGGCACGAGCAGCGGTTTCCCATTTTGGCACAGAGCTCCCCGGTTGTACAAAAGGAGGCCACGGCTCTGTGGGTGACTGGGTTCTGCAGGGTGGTGTTGGGGTCATCCTGGACAGGGTCCGCTCAGAGCTTGTCTCCTCAGCCCTCCCAGTAATTCTATGAGCTGTCTTCTGCCTTGCAATAAGTCCCTTCCTGCTGAAACTAGCTGGAATAAATTCTGTTCGTTGCAACAGAACCCTGGCCGATATATCATGAAAGTAGTTACTTGCAATATTAAATATAGCTTCTGGCTACAAAGATTTTAAGGCAAGAGAATCAGCTGTTAGAATGTAACGGGACCTGGAGCACCTAAGCAGCCACCCTATGCTAGGCAAAGATGGTATGCGTTGCTGGCTAAATACCTGACCTCGAGATTACCTATTATCATTGGAAGCAACTGAGGCATAGCCGAGGGCATCCTGCTGGAAACCAGCTGAATCCTCACTACCCTTCCCCGCTCCCTTGAGCTTTTCCCAGAAACGAGGCCCATAAATCTCCCAGACTTTCTGTCCCTGAATTAGCCATCCCTAATCAGAGGACATTGTCTTGCAAACACCTGTACCCAGGACAGCTGGGGCAGATCAGCAGGGTGACCCATGTTGTCTGGGTGTCTGTTACACATCCTTGAAGACGCTCTGCCCTTTTCCTTGCTGCTGCAGTTGGCTTGGACTCAGCCTGCCTGATTGCAGTGTCCTGCCTCAAATAAAAGCCCTCAATAGTACCTCTTTGACTTCTGATCTTTTCTTAAACACCTCGGCTACCTAACACTATCCAAGATGAGAGGCAATATTTGTACTTTTTATGGGCAGCTCAGCTGTGTAGGAGCTAAATCGTGGCTTGTGCCATTTTGGGTACATGTACAACCTTTTGTGACAGTACTACCAGTAGGACTTTGGAGGGTTGGATGAGAGGCAAAGCTTTGGAGACCTTAACTTTCACATTAAACTTGAATTCACCCTCCAATTTCATCCCCTAAAACTCAACCCTTAACTTTAAAAGGCTGTAGGTTGAATTCTTCTGCCACAACCCTTCTGGTGACGAAGGGTGTCTCCCCACTCTCTCCCTGCTGTCTCTTGCAGACCCTCCCTCCACAAGCATCCTTCAGGAACCCCTCCCCCCCCCAGCTCACCTACCACACACACTGGGGAGGAATGCATTTGTAAAGAAACACTGAGATACGAACAAGGAACGAGCTAACCTCTCCAAGGAGCAGTGATCAGAGCATGTCCGGCAGAGTAGGGCCCTGGGAGAAAGGATCATTATTCCACTGTGAAAAGCAGGAGAGGGAGAAAGGGACACACTCACATGACAGGCAGGGAGTGGGGCTGACCACAGGAGCAGGCCTAGAAAAGGGCAGACCACCCTTTACCCATTGGTCCAGAGTCCATTTCTCCACAATTTTCGATTAGGCAATACTTGCTCATGGGACAAAATTCAGAGCTAAAAGGGGCACACAAGGAAGTTCCTGCCACCTCAGAGCCCACATGCCTGCCCCCAGCCCCCAGCCCTAGAGGCCAGCTCTTTGGGGAGTCTCTTCCCCAGCTCATTTTCCCAGTAGGGTGTCTCTGATCTGGGGCTTGTGTAGAAGGCTCCAAAATGGGGGTGGGGGGTGGGAACAGCCCCAGAGGGGAGAGTCTGTGGTGGGGGCAGGGGCAGGATGGGGGCGGGACAGCCGGGATTCCAGCCCCACCTGGCTGGTGCCTGGCTGAGGGTCCGCTCATACAGCATGGACAGGATAGTTCCTGGATGCCCACTCCTGGCCACTCGGTTCTCAGGAAACGGCTGGTTTCCTGGCAGGAGGTAGGCCTATGACTTTTTCTTTAGGATTATTGCCTATTAGGCATTATGATGTTGTAGTTTATTTCCACAGCTTTTGCTTCAGCTGCAAATTGTAGTGCTTAGGGATGAATGTTTATATCTGTCATGTTTCTGTCCTTTAGCATCCAAATATGCGCATCTGAGGCAGGAGACTTGTTTGTTTTATGAACTAAGTGGAATTGCCAAACACCCTTTACCTAGACTGTGGAAAGTTGCCCTATAAGGAGTTTACACAAGAGAAATCCGTGCCAGAGAGAGACAGAGAGAGAGAGGAACCTTTATAATCTGTTGGCAATTCCGAGTGTGACACAGATTCTCTTCTTTCTTAGTTAGCATTTCTGTGCCTTGTTCCCGATCATTTTAGGGTCTGCTACGTCTCTTGCTATGAGAATTAGCATCGGCAGCTTTCAAAGTGACTTACCAGTTAACCCCTCCAGAAATCTTAAGATGTTATTCTTTTCTTCTCCAAATTTTCCATCTCTAAGCCTTCTAATTCTTCAAATTTCCATCTCTAAAGTTAATACAATCCAATAAGAAAATAATGTGCTCTTGAGACATTGACATGCTCAGAGCCATTTTATCCTGCCCTGAAGCCTGGGAAGTTTGAATTTTCCTTAGGATAAAAAAAGCCAGAAATAATAGAATAATTCACTGTACTGTAACAACAATTAAATCCAGCAATTTAACATCGTGCATTGGTAAATATAATGCTCGCAACAACCAAAAGTCTCCCTCGTGTTGACAGACAAAACCAAACTTATAAATCTAAACCTCCTATTCTGAACCACATTCCTAAATGTAAATAAGCATCCAAGCATGTTGCTACATATCTTTACAGAAGCAATTACAAACAAGCCTTATCAGCCCCCAAGTCACCGGCGCACACAACGCTTATCTGCTGTGCCCTCTGCTGGATAGAGTACACAAGGCAAGGCGCATCATTTCCAATTAATCTCTGGCATCATCACTCTGCATCTGCTTTAGGAATGCAAGGCGTGAAATTCATAGTAGCAGGTTTAATATTCCATTCAGCCAAAATTATTTTGCTACAAGGACTTACCTTTGGTGGAATATTTCAGATTGGCATTTTTTTGAATACGTAGGTTGCTTCTCTCCTTCTTGCAACCCACTGTCCAAATTCTTAAGCTGTCACCAAACTCAGTACATGGCAGGAATAATTTCAAGCCGAGGAAAATATGTTTAATTTCACATCGTGTAAGAATAATTACTTAACATAATGCCACTTAAAATGTATTTCTATCTACAAACGCAAATGAAGCTACCAAAATGGGACTCATCTTTGGAAAGAAGTAGGGTATCATGGGTGCTTTGCCTGCATTCCCTCTTCTCCTGCAGTGACGGCCCCAAGACAGGAGCCCAGACCACAGGAATAATCCAAGACAGATCCCACGGTTTTCCGGCTGGATGGGAGTCCAGTGGCTTTGCAGCGCATTTAATCCCACGGACCTCTCCTGAGCCTCCACGAGGCACTGGAAACACAGCCTTGGGCTCCCTGGAGATGTCTGCCCTTAGCCAGGTCCCCCTGGACAGCCACAAGGAGGGCTCGGGACCCAGCCAACAAGGACCACCTACCCTGACGCCACACTGGGGGCAGGCCTGTGGCCTTTGGCCTCAAGCAGCTTGTCTCTGACCATCAGTGTGCCCAAGTAATAAAGACCACTGTGGTATCTATCGCTCATCTTGGGGCTTACGACAGTCAACAAAGAATGCCAAAGAGTAAGAGGAAAAAGGAGCATTTTGCCTTTAACGTGTTTTTAATAAAGAACCTCTTTCATTTTGAAATAATTTTAGAATTACAGAAAAGTTGTAAAAATAGTTGAATGCTTATTCCACCTTTCCCCGACTTCCCCTAATTAAGTATTTCGCATGACTATAGGGCAATGATCCAAACCAAGAAACTAACGGCAGTGTGACGCTACTAGCTACACTGCAGACCGGTCCGGAGCTCGCCATGTTCCCGCCAGCGCCCTCCTTCTTCCCTCAGATCCCACCCAGGATCCCGCATGCAGGACCCCATTTGCCTTTGGTTGTCGTGCGGTCTCAGTCTCCTTCTGTCTAGGACGCTCTCTGTCCTTCCCCATCTTTCACGACTTCGACACTGTTCATTGAAGAGTTCCGGTCAGGTATTTCAGGGAGTGTCCCTCAGTTTGGGTTTGTGTGATGTCTTCTCGAGGCTAAACTGCGGCTATACATTTTTTAGCAAGAATACTACAGACGCATGGATGCCTTCTCATGGCTCTGTGGAAGTGGGCCCTGCTTTTCCAGCAACGACGGTCAGCAAGGGTGTCCGGTGGGACCCGTGAGTCAGGACGCCTCTAGGAACCGAGACTTCGGGAGAGCACTTGACTTGCTTTTCTCACGTGTACCCTCCTTTCTCTGTCGCTCCGGGTGGCCGTGAAAGGAGTGGGAGCCCTCTTTGCTACAGGTGGACGGTGAGAAGTGCTGTTGTATCTTTCCCATGCTCTTCAGATCAGCATGGTAAGGCGAGGATTGCGGACGCTGGTGCGGAGAAGGGGCGGGGGGGGGTAGGACCAAGACGAATTGTGGGTGAAGTGACCGTTCCGTGGCCCAGGCAGCCCTCTGTGGATTCACAGGCTTTATTTATTTATTTTTAGAGAGGGAAGGGAGGGAGAAAGAGAGAAACATCAATGTGCGGTTGCTGGGGGCCGTGGCCTGCAACCCAGGCATGTGCCCTGACTGGGAATCGAACCTGCGATGCTTTGATTCACAGCCCACGCTCAATCCACTGAGCTACGCCAGCCAGGGCAAGGAGACTATTTTTTGAGAGGTCTCTGGGACCAAGGACATCTACACTGTTTAAGAAAAGATACAATCAGACCAAATGTGCAGATGGCAAAAAGGAAGCATGGGGAGGGGAGGCAGACGGTGATGGCGAACCTCCTCCCAGCTGGGCAGTGGCATGGGGGTTGCCAGCAGAGAGGGACGGGCGGGTGCTCTCGCTAATGGTCGGTGGAGTGGACGTTGTGGGGGCCCACGCACGAGTGCAGGCTGACGTGTTCACGGATTGGTCGAACCGGTTTCTTCAGCTGCTCAGTGCTTCTTGTTACTTTCTTGTAATTGCCAGGTTTCCACATAATTTAAATAATGTAATTGTAATTACCAGTGTAATTTAAATCGAATCAGATGTTTTCCAGATGCATATTCAGTGTGGACTTTTTTAAACACACAGGAGAGAAGCAAAGCAGGTGGCTCTGAGAACCTTTTACTCGGGTGTTTAAAGCAGATGAGAACCGGTTTTTCGGGCATGTGAATGAAAACAGTCAGCAGTGTGAGTTGTTACGTACCAAGACACCATTCGATGCACTTTATGTGTATCTACTCATTTCATTCTTGCAGACACACCAGGACGTAAGTCCGTTCCTTATATCCCCAATTTACAGAAAAGGAAAGTAAGGCCCAAAGACACTGCTTCGAGTTACCCAGCCAGCAGGTGGCAGAGCTGGGAGTCTAGCGCTAACCAATACACAGGACTTCTGGTGGGACTTAGAAAGCGGAGGCCTGTGGTTCCTAAAGAGCCTGTAACCCGGGATGGGAATGGGGGTGGGGGAAGGCCCCGGTGTCTGCTCTTGGCTCCTTCAGGGACAAAGCGAGTCCGAGAGCCACACAGCCTTGAGTGTTCATCCTCAGGCCGGCAGTGAGCACCGTAGCTGTCCTGGCCTCAAGGGCAGAGCCCAGCGAGTCCTGCGGGAGCTGGCGCACTGTCCTGGGAGCTTTCGGGAAGCACCGAAGGTGTTTGCTAAGGTATTTATTTACTTCGCCAGCACTGTAATAAACAAGGAATATAGAATCTGTATCTCATCAGTAGTTTAAGCAGTCACATGTCTCACATGACAGGATAAGCATAATGATTATGGAACCCCTTGGCATTGCTTTAACACAAAGCTCTGGTCTTGTTTGATTCTTGTACCGGTTTACACATTTACCTCGACACACTAGCTCACAGTAGTCAACAGGTTTGGGCTCTGTGCATCAGTTATGCCGTTGTTCCCAAGGGGACACACGAAAGGAGAAAAGCACTGTCGCATGAACGCACGGATGCTACCCCTGTAAGACGGCCATCCAAACGAATGCTCACGACGCCGGCCGTGTGGTCTGCGTCGGGAGTCATTGTCCCATGAGCGACCCCACATGCACGGGGTCCCAGAGATGAAGGGCCAAAGCACTTCCGACCCTCCCAGCAAATGCAGGCAGTTTGGGTCATTTTAGACCATTGAAGCCAGTCGGCAGATAGTGAGTGGGCTTAGTTGTTTCAATAATGGTAATTATTGTTATGTTTGTGTATTTTTACAAATCCCACATATGACTCAAGAGCCAAATTTAGAAGCCATATCACTTAAACCCTGAATTGGTAAGCTTCATGATTAAGAAACCAGACATTTGGGTCTCCGGAGCCCTCTGCCCTCTCTGGACACTGTTAAAACTCCTTAACAGAGTGGCTGAGCCAAACAGCCATCACGAGCCGCAGCTCTAGATGGTCTCGGATTCCAGGCGGACAAGTCCAATCCCCGGCTCAGTGAACGTTCCCATCTGCGAACCAGAAACACTACCAAGTTTTGAACCCTGCTCTGGATGGGGAAGGGATACATCAAGTGCAGCCTTTATTGATTTATTTTTCAACTACACTTGACATACAATATTGTATTAGTTTATATTAATACTCGGAGGCTTCAATATGACAAAGCTGACAGCAGAACGTAGCTGGTTTCATTTAACAGTGACGGAAGCGGGGAAAGGACACAGCTAGAGCCAAGAATTCTGTTAGAATCCTGTTAGGACCAGCTGTGCCACTGCCTAGCTGCGTGACACTCATCAAGTCACTTACTTAGCATAGGGCTCAGTTTCTTCACTCGTTGAACTAGATTAGTCATGCTAGTTGCACCAGATGATCCCTTACCAGATACCCTTTTTGGCATTAACATCCACTCAAGGAGGTTTAAGCTCTCCTAGGCCGACATGTCACACGTGTATGTATAGCATGTATACTGTGTGCACATATAGTATGCACACTACACATACAACCACACATGAATGTGAAATAAGTTGCATGAAACAATAGTTACCCTCGTTACCACAGATGCATTATTTTTTTTGTTTTATAAGAAAACCCATTCAGTGTGCACTGAACTGACGCAGTGGCCGAGTCTGACCATCACCACCGCTGGCATCCCCTGCGCTGCAAAGGCCTGCACCTGGGGGCGTGGGCGATGGACGGCAGAGTCCAGCGGTCCCGACTCTGGGCGCTGAAAGAAAATGAACACCGTGTGTGCGCCAGCCCACGTGTAGCAGGAACATGCCCCAGTTGGGGCGACACATTATGACACAGCCAGTAACCACCAGCACTCAGCACGAGCGCTCCCCATTGCCGAGCTTGCCTGTCGGATGCTCTGTGTGAATAACCTCTGGTTTGCACTCCTCAATCAAAGGGACCCTATGTGTTTTTTTTTTAGATTTTATTTATTTATTTTTAGAGAGGGAAGAGAGGGAGAAAGAGAGAGACATCAATGTGCAGTTGCTGGGGGCCATGGCCTATAAACCAGGCATGTGCCCTGACTGGGAATCGAACCTGCGACACTTTGGTTCGCAGGAACCCTATGTTTTGATAAGTGGATCATCTTCTGTTTATAAACAACTCCGTTTCAAGTGTCTGTAGTGTTTGCTGGAGTATTTTAAATGAGCCTCTGACTTTGTGAAATATTAACTTTTAAAATCACTCTTAATAGTACAACCATGATGTTTCCTTCCACTTTTAAAACCTATTTTGAGGGAAGACACTGTAAGATGTAGTCCTTGCATCCTTTACCCTGTCTTCGAATCCTCCATGGCACGCCAGGGTGTTACTGGGATTTCCTGTGTCTTAGATGATACTCAAGGGTCTAGGGCACGTCACTGATGTCCCATCACACCATAATCCAAGGGTGAGAAATCTGGGTCAGCCCTGGCTGGTGTGGCTCAGAGGATTGAACGGAAAGGTCTCCGGCTTGATTCCCTGTCGGGGCACAGGCCTGGGTTGCAGGCCAGGTCTCAGGCAGTTTGAGGGAGTGTGAGAGGCAACTGACTCAATCACACTGACATTTCTCTCCCTCTCTGTCTCCCTCCTTTCCCCTCTCTCTGAAAGTAAGTAAAATCTTAAAAAAAAAAAAGAAAGAAAGAAAGAAAAAGAAATCTGGGTCTGATTTCCCAAGCAGAGTTCCCTTTTTTACTTTAATCATACACACTTTTGCATAAAAGCTACAGCCCCAAGGATTAAGGATGTTTCCAATGGTTCAGCCATTGGGAATATTTCATTTAGGTAAGGAAAACCTCAAAAATATCTTCTTGAAAAGGTTAATTACAAAATAACTGCTTTTCAGGCAATACTTCTAAGTAGAAGATAATTATGGTCTGTGTGTGTATTTAAAAAAATAGCATAGGAGCTCCATATATTAGTTTATAATATAATATTTAATAAACTTAACACAAGGATTATACTCCTTCTGTCATACTCCCCCCAATACTCTTTATTTATGCAGATTTATAAAAATTCTAAATAATTCTAAAAGGGTGAAATGCTAAACTTGGCTCATGTCTATTTATCTTTCAGAGGACCTTTATCTAGCACCCCCACCCAATCATCCAATGGCCCCTCGTCCGAAACACTGGGACCCCCTGGCTGCTCTGGGAAGTCGGTTGGCTGGGATGGGAATGCAGTCCAGTTATTTATTCGCCTGTGTGTCTTTGATCTCTGTCTCGGAACCTTCTCCACCTTATCAGCTTGATTTTTCTAAAATCGTCACAATACTCACATTTACATCACTGAAAGTTAAGCCTCAGCAATAACACTTGGGGTTTGCGGACAAGACTCGGTTAACTCCACACACGAAGGTGAGCAACTGTGGGTTCCATGGTTATAGTCCTGGCACCTCTACCCACCCCCCCTTTCTTTTGTTTTCAATAGGACATAAGCTAATCTTTCCAGTACATACAATTTCCACCACATATATGTTACATTGTTGAAAAGCCACTGGATTTTTTTTTTTCCAGAAAAAAATCCCTTTCCCAAGATACGTTCCATTAGTTTACTTTCCTAGATCCAGGTAAGCACATCGTGGTCTTCCTGAGGTTTTTATTTTTTTGTACCATCCACGCTGATCCGAGTCAAACAGACCTTTAGAAGGTACTGACAATGACGTCTTCATCGAGTATGATTGCTGCTTAAAACTGCAGCCCCTGTCTGCTCTATAATGCTGTGCCAAGATCCCGGCCTTCGGATATTCCCAGAACCCCTGGAAACGTTACTGAGTTGTTTGTGAGCATCAGCCTTGGAATGGTTTTGTGTCCACAACAAAACAGGAGGGTGAACAAAGCAGTGTGGACCCATCATTTTCTTCACTTACCACGGGACTTGGAACCGTTAGAAGAACAGAATTTTAAGTAATACCCCACTTTGTGCATTTTGGAAACACACCAGAATTAAAAAGAGTAAAAGGATTTGCTATAATAGGATCTATTCTTTTTCAACTTTTGCGATTAACCTTTTCCCTTCATACTAAAAGTACTAACACTATTAAATTCTGAGGGATATTGGTGGGAACTGATTAAGGATTCACATTAGTTAACATTTAAAACATAAATTAAAACAACTACTCTATATATCTTAGCCTGATGCTTTCAAGAAATCACTGGGGTATCAAAAATAACCCTGACCCTCAAAATGGGCTTTATTTAAATATCAGAAAGGCTAAACATCATGGTTCTACTATCAGCAAATCCTAAGAGTATGGACAGAAATCACATTTCATAACTTCTCTCTGAAGATTTTAAAACAATACACGAGTAACTGATTCCCTTCTATTTTGGCTGCACTTTGAGTAATAGAACAAAAGAATTTTCAAAAAAACGGTCCTTAAAAAAAACAATGACAAGAGGAAAGTTAATAGCCAGAGCCCAGCATACCTCCCATGTGCGGAAAAAGGGCCGGGGGGTTCGGTGGAGAACAGGAGCCACGTGGCCCCCTCTCCACAGGCCCCTGGTGTGCGCCAGCCTCGGGGCTGGGCAGCAGGGCACAGCAGCATGCGGACAGGCAGACGGTGCTGCTGGCTCCCACTTGTTCCTCAGGCCAAAGTCCAGGCAGAAGTCAGCCTTGTGGGGTTCCTGTCGTCCTGCCAACCCCTGGCACTCCAGGGACTCTGCTAGGAAAATGCTGGCCAAATCCTGCATGAGAAGTCACCTCTTCACATTCTCTTCCATGTCAGGGGGTTGGACTAAAGGAAACCCTTCTGTCAGATGTGGTGTTTGTTCACTCGCCAAGGAAACGTTAAGAGAAAAAGAAAGCAACTTTTTAAACCTCACACAATAGAAAGGAAAGGATTCTTCAAAGTAGTTGACCTGGGAATGACACCCAACATCCCCAAATCTCAGCTCAAGTTTCCTACTTTTTTTTCATTTACCAATGGTTTTCAGAAATTTAAATAAGTATGATTCTATCTACTTTGGGCCATCATATCGTTGCTTTCTCAAAGGCAGAGTGGTCCAAAGCCATTGTTGGACAAATACAGAATAATCTGTGCACCACTTGACAACAGTCCATACAAAAGGCATAGTCCAATGTGTGTGTGTGTGTGTGTGTGTGTGTGTGTGTGTGTATCCACAGTATGGACAAGTTTAAAAAGCAGATATTCTCAAAAAGACATCTTCATTGGCCATTAAGGGTCTAAGAAGGAAAAGCTACTTTTAATAAGGTCCCTCCAGCCCCACATGTGCGTGCAGATGCTCAGGGGAAGGGTAAAACCATGTGTGTGTACATGTTCAGAGACACACACGATCATCTCAGGGATGCAACCTCTTCTCTGACCAATAAAGACAGCGCATTTCTAGGGAACGTTTCCATGACTTTTATTCTACATTTTTAAAAAGAAAAATGGAAATCACAACCTTACATAATGTCTTTCACATGGATCGACTTCAACAACTTATCAGTGCTTCCTTAAGTTCTCACCCACGCCGGACTCCGACAGGTCTCTGTTTTAAGGTAAACCAGGTTTTCGGGTCCTCCCTGTGGAGAAGTTACTTTCAAGTCAGTGAAAGTTCCTGGCCCGTGATTAAAAGTCTTTGCCAATTAGTACTCGACAACGCCAATTCATTTTTTTCTGGTTCGAGATGAGTAGGAGCCTAATAAGGCTGTGATAAAAGGGCAAAAGGCACCGAGAGCCAAAAGCGGATTAATGAGCTCCTCCATTTATTTGTCTTCCTAACAGCTGAACTGTTACGACTATTGACACTCTTCAAAAGGTTCCGCTCTGAACCCTGTCCAGGCGCTGCAGGCTCCAATGGACATCTTCAAATCCAGAGAATGGAGGGGCAAGAGCTTCCCCTGTGTGGTGCCAAAACCAACAAAGCCCCATGGATCAGGTAATGAAACTTCAGCTTTTCCCCCTTTGAGATTTATTTACTGGCAGCTGACAAGGGGCAAATGCAGCTCGAATTGTGCAGTCAAGGCCCTGTCAAGCTTTTAGAGGCACCCTTGTCTTGAGGCACCTTCATGACTGGCATTTCACTCAAAAGCCCTCGGCCCTGGTCCTTAACAGCTTATGACATCACAAAGGACACTCCAGACAGATGCCTACATGGCATCCTGCAGCATTTTAAAAGAGAATTAGTGGTTTTAATTATGGTCGTAGTATGAAAGGGAACCATGCAAGCTCCACAGGAGACCTTTGATCAGACCCTTTTGCTAGTACAATGCCACGGAACTGTGACTATTCCTGGTAAGGGGCCTTTTCTTGCTGAATGACTCACCAGTGATCTTTGAATGCAGACAAGCTTCTAGCCCTCCCTCTTCATTAGTGAGCATTTCTATACAGGGGCCTATACAGTGCCCAGAGTCTAGGAGCTATACAATTGGGGGGAAAAGAATCCCTACAGATTCGGGCCTCTACTTAGGAAGTACTGAAGGACTCTGAGTGACTTTATTCATTAAAACAGGTTGCTATTAATTAACTGTCATAATAAAATAAAGAACTATTATTTGCATTTCTTACTATGTTCTCTTTAGTAATATGTATAAAAGATGCTTGTAACAGAAATGAATTTATTGAACCACCTCCCCATTTTCTCCCTCAAATCCCTACCCCCCCTTTTTTTGCATTTTGGCAGCAGGAGCCTGCTAATTATTGGGCCCAGATTTATGAGCCCAAATAGAAGGAAAACACAAATATAAAATTAATTAAGGAACGACAAAATCCTTTTACTTGCCAATCAGTTTATGTAACTGAAAAATGCAACAACAAATTAGCTTTATTTTCAGTGCTTCCAGAGAATTACCTAAGACAATAAAAACCCAATTTTTTTCAAGATATCACCCGGTTGGTGTTTAGCTTGAAGCATGAGATTATGTAACAACCACAGCTTTAAAAAAAAGATATTCTAACTTGCAGTATAACAAGATTCACTCTTTTTTAAAAAGTTCACTTTTAGGAAACAGAAAATGTCTTTGGTCTGATATTAATGTTTGAAGAATTTAACCTACAAAACTGATCCCAACAGGCAGGGCCCTTAGAAGATTTACAGTTGATACTTTAAGTATATGAATAGCGTCCATTCTCTTTTAAAATCCAATCAAACAAAATTATTAGGTGAAAGTAGGAGGAATGTTCAAAAGGTTCTCACTGAAATGCTAATTTGGGGACACGGGATAAACAGATTTTGCATAAATAGCACAACTCAGTCACTAAACCCCCCACGAAAAGCTACTGCTACACTGTGTTATTTCTATCCGGGAAGTCTTCAATTTTTTAATACAGTTTCTTTTCTTGGAGGAGGAAGTTTTGGACCTCGAAATTTTAGAAGCAGGACGACAGGCAGGTTTTCCACGTTTTGCTGTCTCAGATATTTTTCCTATTTCTCAGACTTTGCAGTTCTTTTCTGAGGTGCTCCAGAGCGGCTGAAATGTCAGCCAGCTGCAGGTCGCCCTGCACCTTCTGCGTGTAGAGACGTAGATGTCTGATGGTCTCGGACAGCAAGAGCTCGGGGTCCGCGCCCCGGCCCCGCAGGTGCAGCATCCGCTCACAGGCAATGGCGTAGTTCTTGTGCCAGTTCGCCGGGTGTTCCTTTTGGAAATAGACAATCTCCTTATAAAGCTGGAAGGCAGCAAAAATGTTGGTATTTCATTATTATCCCTGGACTGTTCTTCAAAAATCGGAAAACACAGACAAATTAAAAACACAAGAGAAATAAAAACCCCAAGCAGCCCATAGTAGAAGCCTAATCGTTGCTAGGCCATGCAGAAAATTCGAGGACGCTCCTGTAATTGCTGCGGTAGCAGGAGGCATATGTGCTTCATCTCAAACTGCTTCTGGGTTTTTTCAGAAGCAGGGAACCTAGGACACAGTGTGTCAGGACAAAATGCTCTTCCTCCAGAAAGATGTTCTGGGAAAGGGGATTTAGTTCTAATTCATGGAAAGCTATTTACTCAATAGGCAGAAGGTTGAAACTCTAAATTTAGCTGTTGGACGGAAAAAAAATAGCTTTCTTTAGAAAACTGCATGGTAAAAGAACTTGAAGGAATGTAAATTTAGTCCCTCACGTTCACATGAATTTCTCCCTACATTAAAAACAACAATAATGACAGTACCACTAAAACAACCCAAACAAATCCAGCACTGAAAAGGCTGGGCATGACAGAATTTAAGAGATATCCTTAAAGTGAGATATCAAAAATCTTCATAGTCTCCTATAATTACCATTTTGATAGTGAAAACGTTGCCCACATATATTAGGAATTTTATTTCTCAACATCAGAGACAGTATTAATTGGACAGACTTAAAATTTCTAATACAGAATTTTCTGGTGGAAAAACATGAAAATTTAACAGAAGTAGACATGTATCTGCAGAATGGGAGGCTACCCCTGGCTACCTGGGGGTTCACAGCCTTCTCGGGGACTGCCGAGTGGGAGCCGGAGCCACGGGCACTTGAGTTGACCCGCAGACTCCATGGGAGTGCGGAACAAGCAAGGATGCTTTCTCTGGGGACAGTGCTTTTTCATTAGAGATGTATTCGTCCCATTAGTCAATGGAAAGGGACCCCAACACCTACTCCAGGGCAGACAAGTTTGTATCTAACTTTTTTTTTAAATAGCACCCACATGAAAAGTTCCACAATCCTTGTTTGATATGCCATTTTGATATTTAATAATCTTCCGTGTTTAAGCTGCCTTTTAAAGCAATTTCCCCCTAAGCTTCCTTCACTCTGCAAAACAGGAAAGTCATCTTGTACTTTCATGAACACATTTTCATTTTCAAATACACTAAAGCCAGGAAGTGGGCCCCCTTTCATTCACTTGGTGAAATACTGTGTTCCTCTCATTTTCCTCAGTCTTTTCTCTCCGCCTGTTGCTTGTCTTCCTGGGGCCCCTGGGCGAGGACGGGTGGGACGTGCCCAGCATGCTGCCTGGCACAGAGCAGGCACTCAGGGGCCACTCCTGTTCCTTGCTTCCCCACATGTTCGAAATCCTTCTGAGGTTTTGGAGTTCACAGCCTCGGCCAGCACCTCCATGAGCATTTCTGTAGTGGCTCCAGAGAATGAGCAGCTCAGTCATGGCCCCTGCTACGGTTCCCAGGCGTCAGAATAACCCTACACCCTTTCCTAGGACACTCTGCTACTGATGCACAACTTATTCTGGATGGGCACATGTGCCATGCCTTAAGAAGCCAGTCGTTTCTCCTCACATGGAATGATAATCCCTCCTGTGTATGTGTGTGTGTGCTACCATTGACAATAGTCTTGGTGGACTGTATTCTCTTTATTGGAGAGATCTTTAATTCCTCAAATGTATTCCTAAAGACAGCAGGGATACTCTCTGCTCCCCCACTACACTGAACTTAATGTCCCCTGAGCTTACTATTCTGTGTAAGCTACTGAGCAGGATAATGTAAATAATAACAAAAGTATATCTTACACCCGACAGGAATGTTTTTGAACAACCAGTACTGGAAGATGGATTTGTGACAGTCCATCGAGTATTTGGCCTCGTCTGTCTTTCAAACCATGTCACCCATCTGGAGACACGCACTAAGGAGATACCCGTGGGCTGCTGCAGACTCCTGCTCACGAGAAGGGGAGAGCTGTGGGCCCCACGGGACAGTAAAGCTACACACTAGCCTCAGCAGGGGCCTAACAACTGACCGTGAAACAGGCTGCGGATGAGAATATGAAACATTAGTAAGTCTCAGATTTCTCCCAACTAAACACCACTTGTTTTTCACAGAATCACAGGGTACTACAGATGAACAGGATATCAAATGAGCAGGATATGAGAGAAAATCTATAAAGTTTAAAGCCCACTTTTTTTTTTAAAGGAAGCACTGAGGGCTGGAAAGGGTCATTGACTTACAGTTAACAATCGATGGTGGAGTGAGCCTTGAACCTGGACCTCCGACTACCCGCCAGAATTCCAGCATGCTGCCTCCTATAATCTGTTCCTCGCTGTCCTGAAGTGGGCAGGCACCCCAAGGGCTGGGCCCTTGTCCCTGTGGCTCCCTCCTTATGGAATGTCTTCTCTCCCCCGCTCTCTCACTACTCTCTGTCCGACTAGTTCCTTCCGCTCTTCAAGATTAAACTCCTGTGGTATCTCTGCTGGAAGCCTTCCAGCCCTTCCTCCCCACGGTCCCTTGCAGGAGGGTGTGCTCTCTGCTCCCACAGCACCTCTGCAGGTGTCTCCTATCACTCACACGAGTGAACTTAACCAAGGACTTCACCTTGCGGCGCTCTCTCCAGCTTGCCACCTCCCTGAGGGCAGGGACAATGCTTGCTCATCCCCGCCACAGCACTTGGTACAGACTGGCTGCTCAGTAAATGGTCTCTGAGTGGCGACTAAATGAATAAACAGTGAACCAGTGATTACAGAAGTTGGAAGTAAAATTAGTCATACTGACTGGACACCATGCTGTTTTGACTTAGCACCGAACAAATGCCCTGGCTGAGCAGGCCCATAGCAGCCTCAAGACAGAAATGCCTCGGTTGCTCATATATATATATAGTTTCTGGGCTCTGTTCTCATTGGCCCATGCCAGGAGATTTGTTTCCTGCATAGCAGGCTCCAAAACTATCTCTGAAGGTGTCTGAAGAGCCCAGGGCTACAAATCACAGAAAAGCGAGGGCTTGTTAAAATAGTTTGAAAGCAAACCTCTGTTCTGCACTCCCCTGTCCCATCAGAAAGAACTGACTGTGCAAGAGCCTTGGCACGGCTGTGTCTCAAGGATCATGACTTTTGCAATAGAGGGCAACCTGTCAGAACATCTTTTTTAAATAAAGCCATTATATTAGTTTCCCATTACTGTTGTGACAAATCACCACAAACATAGTGGCATAAAACTATGTAAATTTATTATTTTATACTTTTGGAGGTGAAAAGTCATCACATCGAGGGTTTTGTAACGCTGTTCCTTCTGGAGGCTCTAGAAGCTGTGTCTCTGCCCTCCCCCGCTCCCAGAGGCTGCATGTGCTCCCTAACCTGTGGTCCCCTCCTCCACCTTCCAGGCCACCCGCACACCTCAGATCATTCTCTCTGACCTCCGCCTGCACTGTTCCATCTCCTCCTCCGACTCTGACCCCCTCCTCCTCCTTTCATAAGGACGCCGTGACCACACGGGCCTGCCGGCATGTAATGTGGGATAGTCTCCCCCCCTCAAGACCCTCACTCACATCTGCAAAGCCCCCCGCCATGCAAGGTGATATATTCACAGGCTCTGGAGGTCAGGACATGGACATCTTTTGGGGGACCATTTTTGGCCAACTATAGCCATTTACTTTAGACATACTTGTGATTCATATGAGTATTTTCCCACTTACACCACTTCATAACACCAAATACAGGTGGGAACAAGTCAAAGCTCTACCGTGACGCACCCCCTCTCCCCCAAGCACCCCCACTCTCCCTCCCGACACACTGATACATGTGAAAGTACAACGCACGTCATGCGCGTGAGTGTAGAGTTGAGCCTTCACGTGGGCAGGCGTGTCCGCGGTCTCTGCCAGGTTAAAGATGAAGAATGGCGTTTTCATCCTGCAAGGGGGGAGTTCGTCAAAACCATGTTGTCAGTTGCAAATTCAAAGTTAAATCTGCCAGACTTTTCCTTTGATAAGGAACATACAAAACCCCTTACTGCATTATTTTCACTTCTCTCATACTCATAGATGTTTTCTCTAGACCAAGAGCATCCCCTTCTCCCCATACTGCCTAGACACTGCTTTCACACTGACTGCCAAATGTTTTAGAACAAAGCTTCTGTTCGTCATCACTACAACACACGATTTTCCCTGCAGATGTGCACTGTTGTTCCGTAAGAGCAGCTGGGAACCGGGAGATCTGCCGAGTTTGTCAGCACGTTCCTGAAGGTGCCCACCGAGGTGGCTCACACCGTGAGCGATCAGATCCTCGGAGGTGGCTGCACTCTTTGACCACGTGAACGCAGCCCAGTTGTTTTCAGCACACCAATTACACCAACGCCTGCCCAGATAGCAACCTGCTTTCCTCTTCACGTGGCTGCTCCCCTGGCCTTCCCGCAATCAATCACAGTGAAGAACTGTGAGAACATGTGGTGCATCTTTGTTCAGGTCTTCGAAGCAAGTTTCCGTCTCTATAACTAGGCTGATAACTTGAAATATGCCATTTCTGATATTTTCAGAAGCACTGCTGCATAAACTACGGGACGCGTATTTCTACAGTTGTTATTTTGGAGCTATATTTCTTGACAGTTTAAAGAAAACCCTTTTAATACTTATAAGTAAACCCTTACACACCGTGAGTCAAGGCTCAGTGCAATGCACAGTCCCTGGCCCAGAGTGGCCTCCTTCCACTGCTGCGGGAGTGTGTCTTGCATACATGGCACCCCTATCTGTATCATTTATAACTTGTACATTAATATTTAGGGCAAAGTCTGTTAGCATCAGGTACTTTAAATATTTTAAAATGACAGAAGCCTAGAGTCATCAGCATCCCCATGAAGTGTTCAGACAGGAACGACAGAAAAGCACAGCAGCGAGCACATTAACACCCAAGTCTGCTTTACCATGTCAGATCACTCCGTGAGTCTGTGAGCAGCTCACGGGAAGGAACTCGGTCATGCTCCTGCGTGTCGTCTCCACGCCTGGCACAGTGCCCGGCCTCCAGGAGCACTCAGTAAGCACGGAGGTAACCAACCCTAACAGCACCCACGGAGACAGGGTGATTACCGCTTCTCCTCAATTACGCTCACTCTGGTTCCGATGAGGCAGGCGGGGACAGAAGCTACGAGTGTTCGAGCTGGACTCCATCCCCGTGGCTACGAGGCCTTGGACAAGTGACCTCTCTGCCTCCGGTGCGGTCTTCAGTAACGCGGAGGTGACACTAACTTCCTGACAGGTTCTTGCGAGGACAAAATGAGACTACACATTCCAGTGATCAGTAAGCTGCCTCAAACACAACGACTGCCCGTGAATGCTTTTTATCATCACCAACCACCCTACTCCCCAGATGAAAAGTGCCACAGGCTACTTCTCCGCCCTGTTAGAAGCACACGGAAAACACGAAGCTGTAGAGCAGTCACCTTGCTTGCCACATCTCCTCATTGGCCACAGATTCCCAAGACGATGGATCAAACCTGTAGTTACAAGAAAATAGTAACTTTTCTCTGCCAGCTACATTTAGTGCTATGGATATGTAATCTTTGTTTTATAATCTTACAAGGCAAATAAAATAGACTGGATCTTGAAGTACTGACAGAGATTGAAATAAAAACTCTGCCGGACAAGCTGCATTATCAGTTATTTGAAGTCCTGGTAAACGTGTTCCTAATCTGCATAATGAGCCCCAGTGCCTCATGGGAGCAAACAGGGGACTGGGAGAAGAGGCTGGAGGCGTCTGGGGAGCCCGCTGCTCTAAGGACTGTCAGGCAGGCAGAGCGGCGAGGCCTGGCCAGAGGGGGCTCCTGGCTTTGCTAAGTCATTGCTGGAGCTAGATGCTCCTCAAAGGATGCTGGCTAAACCATTCACTATTTTTTTCCTTCTCTCAATTAAAATTTCCCTTATGCATCTATTCTGACCAAACTAAGGTAACGAGCTGTGTCGTGTACTTGCGCTGTCATCAGCTCTTTACGGAACTGGCTGTTCTCTAACCTCTGACGACGGTCGCAGAGTCGCCGTGCAGACAGACCTACTTATCCATCTCTGGCTCGTGCACAGCAGCGGGTCCTTCTGCTTAATTTCATTAACCCTTTATAGCATTTTTTCCTGTGATCACATCTGTTGTCCTTGCATTATAAGCAATAATTATCTACAATTCACATTTTTAAACATCAGCAGCGGAGGCACCTTTCTTTGGACGGAACTTGTTTTCCGCGTGAGAGGGAGCTCCTGCAAGCAAGAAGACTAATCACGCCCCAAACAACGTAACCAGGCTGACGATAAACTCTCGTGAAGAAGCAGCTCCTCAAGCCCCCGTCTTCCCTGCAGAGAAGTTGCCTACCACTCTTTCAGGGAAGAAAAACGGGACAAGTGCATGACGCAGAGATTGTCACGGGCAAGAGTGGCTTTTAAAGCTCTGCTGCTGCTAACGACTCTTCCGCCGCGGGCGCGCACAGAGGCTGCGGCAACGCGCGCTGCACGGCTTGGGGGTGGGAGTCCCGTGCGTCTGACTACGTGTGTGTTCCCCCACGGCCTCCTGCCCTTCCGCCGCCCACGGCCCTTCACCCGAGGACAAGAGATGCGCGTGCTCTTTCTCTGCTGTGATGCTCTGGGCAGCAAATGACAATATCCATAATGAAATACCCCAAAAATGTACAGGCATCTCAAAATTTAGTGTTTTTTAGGCACACAAATTGTTACATACTGGTGAAAAATATAACTGTTCTTCATACCGTCCATATGCTTCAGTCCAGTTATAGATATTTCTTGTAAGTCCAATCCATTCCTCAGGGTTGAAGACAATCTCCGAAGAAACTAATTTGTCACAGGAACCCCACGGCCAAAGCGAATAGCCCTTCTTCCAGGTTGGGTCACCTTCATGAATTCCTATGCAAACAAATGTTTCTTTCCTATTGAAAATAGAAAAAAAAGATGTATTTTCACCTTAAAGTTCTAAATGTTAAATAAATGTAACTCATGAAGGTCACTTTTAAGTCTTTAAACCTATTTGCCAATAAGCCATTTGCAAACATTTTGGTCTATTTAAATCTTTCCTGAATAGATTGTTTGAAATTAGCGTGAAAAAGCTGTTTGCGGGACTGGGCAGAAGTAAACAGACATAAATGATAAAACCTATCTGTTTGTAACATTATAAAAAATCACTTGAATGAGTAACATTCATACCATCAGAATCCCAAACCAAGAGAAAAAACTGCAGAGCAGGAAAAATGTTATTTTTGGAAAAGACACACCTTACAGATTCAAGAAACTCAGTGAACCCCAAACAAGTTAAACTCAAAGAAATCCATGCCTGTATACACTGTAATCCAACTCCTGAAATCTAAAGGCAAATGATCTTGAAAGCAGCCAGAGAAAAACCACACATTTCATACACGGAAACAATGATTTGAATGACTCTGAATTTCTCAACAGAAACCATGCAGGTCAAATGTAAAATAACATTTTTAAAGTGCTGGGGGAAGAGAAAAGAATTATCAACCTATTATTCCATATCTAGGAATATCCACCAAAAATGAAGGTGAAATACATTTTAAGATAAAGGAAAACTAAGAAAATTCACTGCCTTGCTCTAAAAACTAAGAAATTCACTGTCTTGCTCTAAAAAAAAAACACTAAGGGAATATCTTCAGATGGAAGGGAAATGATACAAGAGGGAAACCTGGAACATCAGGATTGAAGGGAGAGCAACAGATCTGGCAAATATCTGGATTAACATTTTAGATTATTTTTTATCTTAAGCTTTACGAACACATGGGTGACAGTTGAAAATAAACACGATCACATCTGAGACGATACATATGACAGCACAGTCAGAGGGGTGGTGGAAGAGACCCGGGGCAGTGGGCTTTCTGCGTCCCACCTGCAGCACTGAAACATTAACCCTGAACAGGCTGGGAGAGTTAAGTACGTGCACCGGAATCCCAAGAGCAAGCACTAAAGATAATTTACCAGGAAACACAGTAAAAATCCCAATCAATAATTTAAGATGGAATGCTAAAAAAATCTAATTATCTAAAACAAGGCAGGAAAGGGGAAACAGTGGAATAAAAAATAGAGGGAAAAAACAAAAAGCAAATAACAAATGGGAGACATACATCTGAAAAAATTAATATTTGCGTTAAATGTAAAGGGTCTCAGTATACCAATAAACAGTAGACACTGTCGGAACGGATAATAAAACCAGACCCCAAGTGTATGATATCTGTAAGAAACCCACTTTAAACATGACATAGGTGGTTAAAAGCAAGAGGACAAAGAAAGATACAAGATGAAAACACTAATCAAGTTAAAAGCAATCAAAAACCCCACAAGGATTAAAAAAAATAAATACAGAGAAAGGCACAAAAGCAATTCAATGAGGAAAGGATAATGCTTTCAACAAATAATATTAGGACAAATTGACATTCACATGCAAAAAAAGCCCCTTGTCCTAACCCCTGTCTCATTACAAAAATTAATTCAAAATGAATCATTGGTCTGAAATCTAAAACACAAAACTATAAAACTTATAGAAAAAAACATGAGGAAATCTTTGTTACCTGGCACTAGGCAAAGAATATTTAAGATATGATAACAAAAAGTATGATTCATATGAGAAAAAATAATTGGATATCACCTAAATAAAAAAAATCCTTGACCTTCAAAATACATTTTGAAAATAATAGCATGGAAAGCTATGAACTGGGAGAAAATATTTTTAAATAATACATTGGCCAATGGATTTGTATTTAGGATGTTTAAAGAACTCTTCCAGCTCAATGGTAAAAACAACCCGACAATCCCACTCGAAGGCATGAAAACACACTCACGCAAACCTATGCATAATGTTCACAGCAGCCCTACGCACAAACGCCCCAAACTGGGGACACCCAAATGTCCTGAAGAGATGAAGGGTAAATAAATGGTAGTACAGCCACACAATGGAATACTACTCAGCAGTGAAAAGGAATAAACTATTGGTACACACAAAAACTTAGATGGATCTCAATGCATTATGCTAAGGGAAATATGCCAGTTGTCAAGAGGTTACCATATTTTTCGGACCTCAAGGCACACCTAGGTTTTAGAGGAGGAAAACAGGAAAAAAATTTTGAAGCAAAAAATGTAGTAAAATATTTAATAACATAAATAACATAATATTTCACCAATGTAAATGTAAACAGAACTCAACAGCAGCATTAACAACCAGTATTCCTCCCAAATTTGGGGGAAAGAAAAAAAATGTGTCTTACAGTCCAAAAAATACAGTATATGAGTACATTTATGCACGTTCTGGAAAAAGGTGAAGCCATAGCAACAGAGAACAGGTCAGTGGCTGCAGGGGTCAGGGCTTCAGGGACAGCAGGACTACCCAGGAACAGCACACGGGAGTTTCCGGGGGCACGGATCTGTTCTATGCCCTGACTGTTGCATAAATGTATGTATATACATGTTACAATTCATAGACCTGTACACCAAAAAAGGGTAAATTTTTGCACATTAAAAAACAAAATAATAGGTGTTCAATAAATATTAACTTTCTTCTTTTTAAAATGTACCAATTCAGAAAGCTTTCATTTAATGCCAATAGTCCAATGCTTCAGGGGGAAAAAAATCTGTATTAGGTGCCTTTCAATTGTTCATGTCTTCTGACTTCAGTTTTTACTTCTGAGAATTTACCTTAATAATTCAAATTTCCACCTCCTCCACAAGAAAACTATACACACAAAGGCATTTGTTATAGCTTATAATTTTATGATGGGCAAAATTAAGATATTATATTAACTACCTACAAATAATTCAATTCACATATGATTAATTTATAGTACATGTACCTACTAAAAACATTTTAAATGATTTGTAGAAAGGTTAAATAATAGTTTTGTAATATTCAGTGCAAAAATAGGATTCTTCCATACTGTGATTTCAACTTTGTAAAAATATGCATTTTTTATATACTTGTTATTTCTGAGTGATAGAAATATACTTTTTCTAGTTAACACATAATTTATTATTCTATAATAAATACATAGTACATTTTAAACTAAAGACTTCATTTTAAAAACTGATACCATCCTCTTCACACCGGTCAGAATGGCCATCATTAACAAATCAACAAACAAGTGCTGGTGAGGTTGTGGAGAAAAGGGAACCCTAGTGCACTGTTGGTGGGAATGCAGACTGGTGCAGCCACTGTGGAAAACAGTGTGGAATTTCCTCAAGAAATTAAAAATGGAACTGCCTTTTGACCTGGCAATTCTACTGCTGGGATTATATCCTAAGAATCCTGAAACACCAATTCAAAAGAACCTATGCACCCTGATGTTCTTAGCAGTGCTATTTACAATAGTCCAGTGCTACAAGCAACCTAAGTGCCCATCAGTAAATGAATGGATCAAAAACTGTGGTACATTTACACAATAGAGCACTATGCCTCAGAAAGAAAGAAGGGACACTTTCCCTTCACAGCAGCATGGATGGAACTGGAGAGTATTATGCTAAGTGAAATAAGCCAGGTGATGAAAGACAAATACCATGTGATTTCACCTTTAACTGGAACCTAATCAACAAAGCAAATAAGTGAGCAAAATAGAACTGAAGACATGGAAACAAAGAACAAACTGCAGTAACTAGAGGGAAGGGGAGGAGGACAATGGGGGAAAGAAGGGGAAAAGTCAGGTCAAGGAACATGTATAAAGGACCCACGGACAAAGACAACGGGGGTGGAGGATTGAATGTGGGAGGCTGGGGGTGGGTAGGGCAGGGGAGAGTAATGGGGGAAAGTGAGGACAACTATAACTGAACAACAAAAAAATTAAAAAAATAACAACCTATGCCAATAAACAATATTTATCCTGCGGCCTTGCTTAGTCAAAAATATTAACAAATATCTGTGGGCCAGGATGTTCATCACTATGCTGTATTACAATAGGAAAGATCTAGAAACAACAATGTCCAACAATAAAATACTTGTTAAGTTATCATGAGTCTACTGGAGAATATTATACAGCCCAAAAAGATGTTAAGGAAGACTTTTTATTGAGTGCACAGGAAAATGCTCATAATAAGATATTAAGTGAAGAAATAATTGACAGGAAACTGAGTATTATTCCA